>SRPU01001025.1:0-11893 GCA_018360185.1 Claviceps lovelessii
GGATGGATGGGCTGGCAATGGAAATTGCCCGTCGTCGTTTATGGGACCCGACCCGACAGGAGATGGGCGTGAAACCAGTTTTTTTGGGCAGCCAAGAAGCGGACGCGTTCGGGTTGGGAGTTGGAAGCTGGGACTCGCCGGCGACATGAGATGACCAAGTAGATTCGGTCCTGTCATATGTATGTACATACATATGTATGTATGTATTTCAATAAATTTGCCGAACCGATGCAGCCGATGGCCGTGCAAAGTCTGGGTAAGAACAATGCCTCATGCCTCATGCCTCACCTCATCCGATGTGACCAGTGAGTGACCTGCCCAAGCGCATGATACAAACCCTCGGTCTGTCTGTCGAATCTCTCGGAGGCAGTCACACGCTCACACACTCGTGCTCCTGTCTGAGCTGCCTCGGAAGCCTTCGTGTTTCTGGGAAGGAGCTGAGGGCTACCAAACCTGCCACGTAGACCACTGACCAGTGGCCACTACAGAGGATAGATGCTCGCCACCCTCCAGTCGCCTATGGCCCAGCCACATGTGACAATTGCACATTGATGCCTTCCCATAATGCCGGCCGAGCTCAATGGGAAGCACCTCGAATTCGGGGTCGGTGTAGCAGCCCTGGTGTGCTCTTTTTCCTGGCATCTGCGCCATAAGTACATTTCGATGAGACGCTGCTTGCCCATGAGTCTGACAGATCAATTGAGCTGTGCCCCGCACGTCAGGCTCCAACTTCTAGGACAAGACACCCGAGACAAAGACATGGTGGAGCAATAGAGACATGATCCGTGCCATCTGCAAACGTTAGGACCTCGTCTGTAACGGCAGGCAATGTCTCGGAATTGATGATGGATACCCTAGCCTAGTACCTATCGATTCAAGTGTGTTGGCAACGTCTCTCCAGTTGCATATGTACGTGCGCATGTCGGTACCTTGCCTGCTATCTTGGAAACTGCCGACTTGAAGTCTACAGACTCTCGACGTAATTTTGGCAAATAGCCATTCCAATGCCTGGCGGTGGACACTGGACGGTGTCGGAACCATGTATCCAGAACTTCTCACGTTCTACATAAGCTGTTGACTTTGGACGTCGCCTCACGACAAGCTTGAAACATCCACGGAAAAAGAGATGCGCACCACCAAAGACCTTCAGTACTACTTTTAATCATGTCGGTTCTTCCCAGCTTCAAGGACAAAACCTGCCCTTGAAACACGATAGGAGCACTTCGGGCCCTGGTCAACTCCCGTGATCGATTCTGGCACATTGTTTTCGCATGACGAGCTTGATCGCACAGTCTCCTGGACATCTACATGCCCCCAAATTCTCTACAGCCTCCGTGGACGGACCAACCTTCAGGAAACACTTATGCGTCCTGAAGCATCTGGCGAGCTTGGCAACTAGAGCTTGCTTTGTCTCGACGCTTTTTCTACACAGTCGCATCACCAGCATGTATTCGTTCTCGCGTGGGCTCCGCCGTGTTATCCTGAGGTGATCTGGGAGTATTTTGCGCAATTGATTGCTCAAAACTGTCAGCCCTGATTATGCAGCTGCCGGTTAGTGTCAAATAAAAAATAACATCTGCGCTTCTTTCCGTTTTTTTTTTCATGCACGCTGATAACGATGATATCAATATTCACAATATGAACATTCACAGTGCGCAGAGCGGCTCGAGAAGTCATGTCACCTTGTCTTTGTCCACACAGTAACTTACAGAGGTTCATTTTAGCTAAGACTTGTCGTCCGAGACTTGTCTCGAGGGTAGATTCTCCAAAGGACAAAAGACGATACCGCTCCTCATCGAGTTGCCGTCTCGGTCGTTCCTGCCTAGTTCATGACGTGACGTCGCGTGGATCGCGTAATCGAGCGCGGCAGTTGAGCTCCGTTGAGCTCCTTCTCGACGAAAAGGCCTTTCCAGGCGCTTCCTTGCACGCTGACTGTTGCATAATCCAGCTGCTTTATCGCTTCTTGTCCAGACATCTCCCGATCAACCGGGCAGTCAGTCGGTCCAAAAAAAAAAGAAAAGAAAAGAAAAGAAAAAAAAAAACAGATGGCGCTCCATCTATTTTCCGACTTGTCGTGTCGGTGTCAGCGGCGCCATGATTCAACGGAAAGAGAGGGCCAGGTGCGAGATGGTCGTCAAGCTTCACAGCAGCCGGCACACTTGCTGCTGCCGTCCTGAAGATGGTCATTGACGGCACACAAAAGTGGCGGTTGCTCGCTTCGCCAAATTTCTCATCATCACTTACTTTTTTCCCGGGTGGTCCCCTGGATTGAGTCTCACTCCTTGCGTTTCGTTTTTTTGTCGTTTCTTTTCCTTTTCTTTTCTCTTTTTTTTTTGGAATCTTCGTCTTCTCTCATTCTCCCATCGTCACCCCCCCCTTTTTGGTTGGCCATCTCTACCAGCATCCAACTGTGACGTTGACGTCTCGTTGCAAGCTCGTGTGTATTTGGTTTTGGTTTCGGAACTACAGCAATTCTCGTTGTCGCGGCTTCGCCGGCCTTCTTTTTGTTCCAGTTTGTGTCATTTCCGTATTCTTTCCCATCTATATTTATTGCTTTTTGGAGGAAATATACATATATACATTCCTGAGTCACGGGCTTGAATACAATCAATATGGATATGGCCAAACGTCGACTTGGCACGTCGAGCAATGGCTCACTGCACAGCACCTTCACCACATATGGATCACATTTTCCGACCGCGCCGGCTGGTCCTCGAAACCAAGCCTCTGCTCAACAAAGGCGACCACTTCGAAGTATTAGCCAAAATTCCAGCTTACCACCCTCTCCAGGCCTGCTCGTCAGTATGTTGAAGACTGCAACCGAGATGGGCGATGTCGGGACTTTTCCCATGCAGAAGCAGCCTGTCACTCCCACGGTCTATCACCAGCTCCCCAGATCACGGTCGGACCTAGTTGCTGCTACTCCTCCCCCCAAATACACCCCTAAGCGGAACGAGAACTACTACTATGCTGAAGATGGTAGACCCTTGCGGTCCTACCGGGACACCACTTCGGAGATCATTTCGCTGTACGCATATGACAATCAGCCACAGTATTTTGGATCTGGTTCTCCAATAGACGATTCTTGTCATCGATCTTATTCCATCACATCAAACAGTTCTCGTTGTTTGCCATCCCACAAAGCATCGGCAATCATGCAGAGTCATTCCAGCGGAGGCGAACTCCAGAGACCACGCTCTCCATTCCCATATCCAACACGGCTAAAGAGGCCAGGGGTCCGTTCAGCATCTCCTGCGGTAACTGATAATGGTTGTGTGGATTACAGCCGGATGATCGAGCTTGATCGCGTTTCGCAAGTAAGGCTCTTTTTGATTCGCACGCTCCCTGGAGCAGGAAATCGCGTTTTAACCAGGGTGAAAATAGAGAACAGTTCACAATTCTTACAAGCCAAACTCTTTGAAGTGGTCCCGCCGGCCACCGCCCTTATCCATTCGTCCAGATTATAGTCGTTCTGCAGCTTCACTGTACTTGGGAGCATCACCAAACCCGTATCACAGGTCCAGGACTCCGAGTTCATCGCACTCTAGCGCCAGCCGCTATGGTCGTTTTGAACGGCACCCGAGAATGCCCTCGGATCGTGGAGACAGATCTCCAAGTTTGTCTTCCATTGTGGGCATGTATCGGCCGCCCAGCTCGGCAAGGAACTACAGATCTCACAGTCAAAGAGCATGCCAATTCTACTACGACTATAGCGAGGACTTTGACAACCCAACTGTCAGAGAGGATGACATTGAACAACAATCTATCGCTCATGCTGAGCTATATCATGGTGATGGTGGTAGTGAGGGCGAGTGTAGCCCTGATGCTGATGTAATGACCAATATGGACTGCGCAGTACAAGCTAAGAACTGTTCACCGAGGGCCCACGAAGATGACAACAACAACAACAACAACAACAACGCATGCTCACCATTGATGAACAGCGCAGAGAGCATTCCCCACAATGGCGAGCATGGTGCTTACAACCAGGCTGATTCCCGCCTTGGCGAGGTACGGGCACTTCGCAAACTGTCTCGCTCTGCACCGCCAGGTAGTCAGCAAGTGAAGCAGGCATCACTGCGAGAGGACAGAGAAGCGCAAAACGAGCTAGCCGGCCTTGTCGGCGATAGCCCTAGATCAAAACTGCTCAGGATGTCGAAAAATTTGGCGGGCAGGCCAGTCTCAAATCAACCCTGTGACAAAACCAGTACCAGCCCAAATGGAGGTGTTGCAGATTGCTCACCGGATCAGAGCCTTCCTGATTTTGCGTCCATCTTCGGTTCATTCGATTTGTTAGACAGGTCACCATATTTCAAGTCGACGACAAGTCTCGCCAAAGCATTGGATGCATCAGGCGACACTCGCAGTATTCACTCGGCGGACCACGCCAGCCACACAAGACACATTCATGACGTGTCAAGCACGGACACGAACAGCAGTGAAGAACTGGTAGACGAGTCGAGGTTCTCGCTGAGTCGTTCTGCGCAAGGTAAAAAGCTGGACATCCTGTCACCGGAACCGATATCTCCTGTTCGAGGACTGAAGGTGAAAAACAGCATACCGCAGCTAATGAAGGCCCTGCCACCACTGCCCTCAAAATTATCGCAATACGTTCAAAACGTGACCGAGAATTCCGGTCCCAAAGACGCTGAGCAGACTGAGCAGATAGTGGCCGAGGGCTGCTGCGACGAGGACATGATGCAAAATGAACCTCGGAAAGCGCAAACAGGGATAGAAGCGCGAGCCAGTCCGTCAAAATTCAAGGTTCGTGTAAAACAGACCACCACCTCGCAGGGGCATACGGCACCCACTGGTACCAGCTACGGGTCAGATCATCAGGCAGAGTCGGGCAAGCTTTCGCACAACCTCGCTGCTCAAGCACTTGCGAAGCCGAAGCTGAAGATCAGAATCTCTCGAACTCAGCTTGGCCAGGGCCACCATACTACAGCAGGCGAACTTCCGAGAGCCAACCGCCTCAAAGATTGCAACTCACTCGCTGAATTGGCACCATATTCATCAAAACCATCCAAGATTGCCGACAACAACATTGACGTCGGCGGCGACATGGACAAGCAAGGCTCACATTTTGACGAGCGCCACGAGTCGTTTGATGGTGTTGATGCGCTACCTGCCCACAGGACCAGCACATCATCTCAGCCTTCTGATCCATTCAACATACCATATCCTTCAACCTCGGACGACAGTGCAACCAACAATCGGTCAATATCATCATCTAATAAGGAAACGCTTGTTCCGCGGCCCAGCTGCAGCCCGGACACGTCCCTACATAATGAGATTGGCCTGCGCAAAAAGATGTCCATGTTTCGCTTGCGTCTCGTCGAGTCATTAAGCTCGGCGAAGAAAGACGAGAAGTCTGAAGAGTTGGCACGCAGCGAAAGCCATATTTCGATTGTCATGGCGTCGAAAGACTCGGAAACAACCATGACCGTTCATGCCAACCACACAAGTAGATCCAACAAAGTAAAACCAGATTGGATGGCAAACCGCGTGAAGCGATGGGCAATGGACGCCAAGAGAGCTGTGCGATCATACGTTCGACGAACCTTGGACCGACCGCCCCGGCGAAATGTGTAAAAGAAGGGGCGACTCGTTCTCATCCAAAAATTTTACGTTTTTGTATTGGCTGTTGGGAAGATGATCTTGGACTTTGGCATGACGGATTTTGCCTCGGAGCTTGAGTTTACGGCCCTTGTTTGATATGAGCCGCATGATCCCTTCTGTATGTTACAATCCTGTGTAGAGATTATTCAGGCTTTGTGGGTTGTCCGTTTACTTTACGAGCTGTTTTTATCCGAGTCTAACGTGTATTTTCTTTACCCTTGGTGCTTGCTTTCCGTTTGAGTGTTGATGAATTGTGGAAGAGGGCAATCTGCTACTGTATACTCGTCACTCTTTTGCGCATGAAGAGCTTTCCTCATGTAGTGTTCCGAATCGAGGCACTGGCGAGGCCTCCTCGAAAGGGTTCCTCATAGCAAGTCGCCCGATTTGATGGTTATACTTATCCCTACCCATACTCGCATTCACTCGCACTCACTCGCACTCACACTCACTCATACTTGTACGCACTCATACTCACGCCCACTCACACTCAGTGGCGCCCGCGCCTCACCCCGCCCATACTAACTTACGCTCACTCGCATTCACTCACTCGCATTCACTCACTCACAACAACATCCATTTCACAATCACAAGTTGAACAAGTAAACCCACATCACAACCCTCACTCGCGGCCGCACGCTCGGTTTTCAACGACGCAGATAGTCGCGTCAAGCGCTATGCATCATACTCTTCAGTCAATGCGCGCTTTGCGGGAAAAAAAAAAAAAAAAAAAAAAAAAAAAAAAAAAAAAAAAAAAAAAAAAAAAAAAAAAAACATGTACACTTTTGTATGAGATGGCAAAGCTGTATGGTCTCGTTTATGTCGATTGTGCATGCCCAGAGTAGCCTCGTGATGACATGTATTTTTTTTTTTGTTGTCTTCTCATGTACGTAAAGCGAGATTGCTGGGCAGAAGAATTGTGGTTGGGTTGAATCAGGCATTGAGTGAACAAGTGCGTGAGTGTGAATGTGAGTGGGTGAGTAAGTGAGGGGTTGCGAATGCACTTGTTTGGTGAGTGAGCAGGTTTCTTGCTGTATGACCAGACGCTTTTTTTGGGGCCTGATGCTGTGAGCTTGTTGGTGCGTCTTGATTGCAAGTCGAGTTTGCGAGCCAGAAAACCCGCACTCGGTGCTTCATTCGATCGGCAGTTGCTTCCTGGGGTGCAGCGGGCGCTCGTATGTTTATGTATATGACCAATTATATCCCCAACATTGAAATATTTCTTTTTATCCATTAATTCGGGTCACTCTACACCGCATGGCGAATTGCCATCGCCAACGCGGCCTCTTGGCCACATCATGCTCCTCCACGTCACGCACGCACGCACTTTTTTGCTCTCATTTTGTTTTGCTTGCTTGTACCTGGAGGTTCTAGAAACCCTTTGTCATACATTCATACAGTACATCAGGGTCCTATGCCGTGATCGACGGTCGCTGGCGTCATCATGGGCGAAAACAAAGGCTGGGCGACGATCTTGCCCAACCTTTTGCACCACACCACTCCTGCGATGTTCATGTCCATGGATTCGTGCAGTGCCGAGCAGTTGAAGGACCAGGATCAGACGAGTTTTTTGATCTATTTTCGGTTTGCAGACGGGTTTGCAGACGGTTCGGCAAGCTTCTTGTCGTGAACTCGTTGACAATGGAGGCGACGACCCACACAGTGTGTTGTCTTGCGCCAAGCCGTTGCATGCACTGTCTGGCTACTGGCTACGCAGCCTTCCCCTTGTCACCGCATCGCGACCCTGCCATGTTCCAACAAAAAGTCGTGGCCATGTGACCATTCAGATGTCGAATTTCAGTTAGCAACCCGCAGGGTCCATTGTAACCCCAGCCCCAGCCCCAGCGCCGCCCCGGTTTTGTCCCGGTCCTGCCCCACCCAGACCCCATCTGGTAGGTGCCTTGGCGCAGTCCAGGGCAAGTGCTCCCAGGTCAACGGGGTCGACAGGGTCAACATTCATTCAATGTCCTGGCTGACTTGTTGGAATGTTGGCTGTCTTTTTCAGCAGCTGCCGTGATTATGAAACAAGGCGATTTGCTTTGCACAGCAGGCAGCAGCAACAACAACAACATCACGGCAACGTCAACTTTCCGCTCGTGCCACCACCTTCGCTCTCTCCTTGATGACGCCCGTCCGTCCGCACGTCCGCACGACTTGTCGTCATTGGCACGCCTGCCGCTCGTCAAGCGCTCTGCTGAGCCATGGACGAGGCCGTGGCGACGGAGCAGCGTCGGCCTAGCATCGCCAAGATGTCCGTCAGCTTCACGTCCAATGCTGACGCCGACCCCGACTGCGCCCTGGATGCTTTCCATCGACTGCCCGACGAGATCATAGAGCAGTAAGCCTCTTTCTTTCTCCCTTTTTCTCTCTCTCTCTTTGTTCTCTTCTTCTTCTTCTTCTTCTTCTTCTTCTTCTTCTTCTTCTTCTTCTTCATCCTCTGACGGGGCAACAAAAGAATCTCTGCCATCTCACTCATCTCGATGCTCGTCGTGTTGTGCCCCCGCCAAATCTTGAAATCTTGCTAATCCTGGCTGGCTGGCGCCTTTCTCATTCAGGATCCTGCTTGCTACCGACCCAAGTGGTTTTGCTTCCCTGATTCTCCTCAACTCCAAATGGCGGGCCATATCCCAACGACCCCATCTTTACACCCATCACCTGGCACGATGCCCGTCATATGCCACGTCTCACAGCAACACTCGGGTCCCCCCCGCCGACGATCAACACCTGCCGTTACTACGCCGCCGTTTCGCCCGCGAGGTCAAGCGAAACCTGTTCGAGGCTTATCTTCGGCCCAAGCAAACCCTCATCAAGCTTGTTTCCAACTCCATCAGCTCGTCGTCATGTCCGGGAGGCGAAGGCATGCAGTTCGGCTCGTCCCCGAGAGGGCATCGCATCTTGGCTTATAATTCGTCGCGGATCCATGTCATGGATGTTCGCAACCGCTCTGTCCGGGTAGAGCGGGAATTCAAGATCCAGCGGCGGCCGGTCGCTGCCTGCATATCCGACGATGCCAACACCCTCGCTGTGCTTTCTACCGAGTTGCACGTCGACATCTACGACCTCCAGAGCTCTCCGCCGTATCGAAAACAGTCTCTGGTTCTGGATAACAAGTCCCACACCATTTCCATATCCTCCTGTGGTTCGGTTCTTGCTGCTGCGCATGATGGAGGAATCGAGGTCTCTTCACTAGCTGCCTCGGCTCTGTCGGCAGACAAGAGAGCCGTCAAGTGCGACGCCGTGGATACCCTGGCCTTCTCGCAGGACGGAACGCAAATCCTGGGCAGTACCGTGCACTCATCTCCTCCCAGCACTGTCGTCTTGACAGCGCCTTACTACGATCCCGGCAGTCAGATGATGGTGGACGACAACCTGAGCGCCATGTGGACCACATCGATCCTCTTTCCCAACACGAGTCGCGACTGTAGTCATGCCATCTTGCTGCCGACAAGCGATAGGGGCGAGCCTGAATGGACTTTTACATACGACCGCAGCTTCGAAACCTTTCGTGCCGTTCGGCTCGACGATCTTCGCAATGGAACCACGTACTTTACCGGTCCAATACCAAAAGCAATGTCTCACACGAAACTGCTGCCGTGCACTTTGCCTGCCACAACCATGCAGGGTGAGCTCGTCTCGGCTGGGTTCCATGGCAAGGAAATTTGGGTCTACGGCGTTCCAGAAGATCTGGACGCAATGCCCGAGCCACTACCGCTGCCGGCAGGTCGCGACTCGTCCGTCAATGTTCCGGGTCTTGGGACGCAGAACAACACGCAGAGCATTCCATCTCGTCGTGCATCGATCAGAGGACATGATGCTGAGAGCGACAGGGTGCCTCAGTGGCAGATTCTCTGCGACAAACTACGAAATAACCTGGTTGCCGGCTTCAAGTTGACAGAAATTGACGGCGTGAACAGTGTTCGTTGGGTTGGGCAGTTTGGTGACTCGTCGTGCAAGGAACGACTGGTCGTAACGGCGACTGGTGTCACGACGGGCCCTAGACTCCTTACCGAGGAGGAAAACATGGACTTTGTGGACGGTGGCCGCATCGCTTTGCTTGACTTTGATTACGCGCTCGACAATGGAGATGTGACAGAAATCACAATCGAGGTCGGCACGGACAACGCCGAGCCCCTGACCGAAGAGCGTCGAGACTTGGCAACAGAGGTAGCCATCGTACGGCGAAGGACCGTCGCGCAGAAGCGTGTCGGCGGCGGCGGCCGAGGTAATAGTTGCAGTGTTAATAGTAGTATTGGTAGCGGCGGCGAGAACAACACCAACAATGCACTGCTTCGGGCCGCAACAGCAGCGGCTGCACGGGCTCACCTTCCACCATTGTCCGGACACGACGATGACAACGATCCCTTGGTCCCCAGGATCATCGGACAGCATCCTGTCAGCCACTCGAACGGCCTTGCCCGCCCTGACGCCGAGGACGACGAGGACCTGCTTGCCTCTATTGAAGAACAAGAAGCCATGGACGCGCCGTATGCCCACTCCAGCCCTCGCTCGCAAACCACCCTTCGACGGGCTGCTACGGCCGCGGCGGTGAGCCGACAGCTGAATCCTCGTACCGCCGATGGACGCCCAATCGAATACCGACGAGCTGATGGTCGCGCCGAACACCCGCACGAAAGCGATGCCGATGGCTGGGTACCTCCTCCCCCGCCGTATCAAAAAGAAGACCCGGGAGACTTGCCGGCCTTCTTGCGCGGGCCTCCTGTAGCTCCTCTGTCGGAAACCGAGGTCAGTCAGTTGACCAGTGTCAACGGGCCGGGGAAGAATGCAACAGACGCGCCACTCCCAGCGTCTACGCCATCCGTCCACTCTGTTGACATGGACGACATGTACGATGTATCTCCGCAAGCATCACCACGAATACCCTTCTCGCGCTTGGTCGACACGTGGACCTCGTCCCATGCAGGCCAGTCAGTAACTCGTCCATGTTCTCGGGGCCATGCCCCTGTTAACAGTCCCGGCGCCGGGGTTTCACTCAATACTGCTTCTGCGTCTGCGTCTGCGTCTGATCCTGACCCTGCTTCTTCTGCACCTGTCTCTAACTCCCGCCCCGCCGCCGCTGCACCGGCCTCTCGTCCCGCAGCGTCGGTGTTGAAGTTGGATATTCCCGCGCCATCCTCCTCCTCGAGACGCGATTTCATTTCGGCAGCAGACACCTCGGAAGCTGTCATTGGAAGATTCTCACACGCCCAGACGTGGCCTCGACAGGCGCAGGCCGCGCCGCCTGCAGATTATGCGTTGCGGCAGCAGAAGCAGCAGCAGCAGCAGCAGCACCAACATCAGCAACAACAAAACCAACAACAACACCAGCAGCAACATCCGCAACCCCAGCAACAGCTCTTCGACGGAGCATATCCGCAGACTGCACCTCCGTCCGACACAACCTCAAGAGATGCGGCTACAGCTGCCTTCTTTCCGGTTCCAAGCTCAACCCAAATTGCGAGTCTGAACAAGAGGATCAGCCAGGGCAATCCTCGCAGACTCTCGGGCAACATTCTCAACGCGCAGCTCTGGATGGACCCAGGACAGAGCGCGTCCGCTGGCCGACGGCCGTCAGAAGCTCAAGTGTCCGACTCCGATCGTCCACTGATTATCAGCACCCCAACCGGCGTCAGCGGCTCCAACGACGACGCCTCCCGTCGATGCTTTGTCGCACAGACCGAGACGCCCATCCTCTCACCCATCCCGCGACGTCCCCGAGGCAATTTTTTGGGTCCAGGAGGAACGGCGCAGCAGCTCGAAAACATCTATGGCAGCCAGCCCGCGCCGGCACCAGTGTATCCGAATCATATGCGATCGAGCGCACCGCTGCCCATGTGGATGAGGACACCGTCCAACGCATCGAGACGGACGGTCAATAGTATGACCAGACATCACAGCCGGGCTGAGTTGAGCGCTACCAAGAACATCAAAGACGCACGCTGCAAGGGACGGAAAATGAAGAAGACGAAGAAGACGGATCAACAAAACCTTGCGGGTGATGGGTCTGGTTGGGTTGATGTATCGACGCCGTCGCAGCCCAAGGCTAATAGCAAGTGTGCCATTATGTAAGGGGCCTGTTTACACGGATGGTGACGATGGGTGACGATAGGTCAGGGATCGTGAAATCGTTTGCTTATGCCCGAGAAGGATGAAATAGAGGGATTTTTTTTTTTGGCGTAATATTGTGAGTCGTCGGATAGAAGAAAGAGTAGATCATTCTTGGTAGGGTGTTTTGGGGTGTTTACTGTTTTTTTTTTTTTTTTTTTTCTTTTTTTTT
>SRPU01001026.1:0-11892 GCA_018360185.1 Claviceps lovelessii
AGGTTATAGGGGTCTTTAGGCATAGGGTAATCTAAAATTATAGATTTTCCCTTAAGCTTATTTGCCACTATAGGGCCTTCTTCCTTAGCTTCCTAGTGCTAGGCTCCTTAAGAACCACAGGCCTTTTAGCTAGCTATTAAAGGTAGGGTTATAGAGAGTTTAGGGGGAATAATAAAAGGTTTTTTATCTACTAAGCCCTGTAAATCCTTTATAAAATTAGATTTAGGTGCCTCTAATAGTATAGAATTAGGGGGTTTTCCCTAGAAATTAGGGGGACCCCCTTTATAAAAGGTGCCTAGCTTTAGCTTACTTTTTAATTTTATAAAAAAGGGACTATAAAATTAGGGGGGTGTAAATTCCCTAATTCTTTAACCTTTTTAGCCTTTTTAGGGGCTAAAATAGACTTTATAGAGGGTTTTTTAGTAACCTCTATAGGGGGGCTAGCTTAGTAGCTAAAATAACCTATATAGTGCCCCTTAAAGTAGCTAAAAGGTAATTTTAAAAGAGGTAAATTAGAATCTTTAAGCTAAAAGAAAAATCTATGCTTTTTAATATTAAAGAGACTAATATAAGACCTATTTGCTAAAAATAATAAGTTTTTAGATATATAGCCTTCTACTAAATAGTGCTTTAATCCACTAACTATATTTATTTTTAATTTAGGTAAATATAGTGTATTTTATAGATATAAAGGCCTATATTTATTAGGATTTTACTAGTATAATACTAAGAATTTAGCCTTATAATATCCCTTAGGATAAATAGGTCCCCTATTAGTAGTTATAGGGCTAGCTTCCCCCTTTTTATAAGTAATATAGCTTATAAAGTGCTCTTTAGAATTAACTAAGTATACTATTAAGCCTATGTTATAAAGAAGTAAATTTCTTATATTTTCTTTATAACTAAAGTTAAAGGCATTAAAAGAAACTTTTTCTTTTAAAAGCTTATCTTCTTTAGTGCTAGAATTATTAGAAGAAATACTAGAATTTTCGCTAAAATTACTAGAATTCTTACTAGAATTACTAAAAGCACTAGGGCTACTAAGTCTTTTATAGGGCTCTAAGGCTTTAAATAAAAGGTTAAAATTTCCTAGCATAAAGGTTCTTTTCTAACCTTTTGTAATGGATTCGAGCTAGCGGCTCACATCCTTAGCGGAGCAAGAGAGGGGCATATAAGGAGACCTATTGCACCTATAGGGCAAACCCTAAGGATATATACTATATATATAGTGTATATATAGAGAAAAGAAATAGTAATCTCCCTTTTCTTTTTATAAATAATAATAACTTTATTAATACTAAATTATAGTAGCTATTTAAGCTAGTTTATAATAATTATTATTTATTAAGATATTATTTATAATATTTATTTATATATATATAATATAATAAATCCTTAGTATTATAAATAAATAGCTTAATTAAGTAATATATAAAACTTATATTATTTTTATAAAACTATTACTTTAATACTAGCTTAGCTTAAAGAATTATACTACTAAGTAGCCTTAATAAATTAAGTATTTTATATAAATACTTTAATATATTTTAACTAAGTATAATTTAAATATAAACTAATTTTAATAAAAAACCTTTATAATAAAAATAAGGCCTTATTTTAAGCTTAGTAAAGCCTTATAATATATAAGCTAGAGGCTAACTTAGACTTTATTAATATTAATTATAATAAGTAGTTTTTTATTTATTAAAACTTATTACTTAAAGTTTAAGTATAGGTTACTTTATTCTTTAAGCTTAGTAATAATTATTAGTATATATTTAGTTATTTTCTTAACTACCTTAATATTATATTTATAAATTCTTATTAAAAGAAATATATAATTATAAAGCTAAATTAATTAAAATAATACTTAAATAAGTAGTTTATTAATTTCTTTATTTATTTTAAATAAAAACTTTACCTAGCTAAGGGTAGTATATAAGTAAATATAATAAAGCTTACTTAACTTTAAATAAAACTTAATAAGTAAATAAAAAACTACTATATAAATTATAATATTCCTTATTTTAACTATTTTATAGTAGTTATATAATACTATAGCATTACCTTAAATATTAATTTATATTAAATTAAGGAGTATATTAAGGTATATTACTAGTCCTAGGCTAAATATAACTATAAGGGTAATATAGCTATAATAGGTATTAACTTAATAAGCTTTATAGGTATTAAATAAGGCTATAAGTCCTTAGGTAAGGCTATATTTAGTATAAAACCTATAGCTATTAAGGGTATCATATATATAATATAGGTTTTAAAAAATATTATTAAATACTATAAAGCTACTTAATAATATTTATATTATAGTAGTAATAGCTATTATATTAAAGGCTATACTTAGCTTTTAGCCTATTACCCTTTAAAAAAACTTAAAATTAGGGTTTTAAATACCTTTAATAAAAAAGCCTTTAGTAATAATAATAGTTTTAACTTAAAAAAAATAATTTTATTATTTAAGTTTTAATAATAAAATATATATAGGTAGTAATAGCTTATATTATATTTATATTAATAATAGCTTAAATATTTATAAAGAGATAAAATATTATATAAAGAAAGCACTATTCCTTCTTTCCCTTTTTTATAATAGTTTTTAGTTTATTAATACTTAAGTAAATAATAGTTATAATAGCTATATTACTATAAGTAAAAATATAGTTTTAAGGCTAAGCCTTTAATAAATTCCCTTAACTTAATTATATACCCTAATTATTATTATAATAATAATAAGGTATAGCTATACTAATATCTTTTAGTAGCTATAAATTACTTATTTTATTTAATTTAGGGCTAACCTAAATAAGTAAATATTTTCTATTATAGCCTATATAATCCTAGGTTCTTTATAAGACTATATTTTTATAGCACTATACATAGCTTAAAATAATATTATATTATATACTACTAAGTATTTATTAGTTATTTATATATAGGGTAGTTTATAAATTTATACCTTTAATGCCTAAAATATAATATTACTAATAGTTACTATACTAAGCTTAGTATATACTAGCCTAGCCTAGTATATATTAAAGTTAAATAAGGTAAGTAGTATTATAGCTATAAGTTTATAAGAATTTAATATTATTCTTATTTTTATAGTAGGCTTAGTATATTTAAAAAAAAATAAAAACCTTTTTTTATTACTTAGTAAACTTACTAACTTTAAGGACTTATTTTACTATAAAAATACTAATGCCTTACCTTTTTACTAAAGCTAGGCTAATTACTATATTTAACTATAATAAAATTTTAATAATAGTATACTAAACCTACCTTAAGCACCCCTTTATAATATATTATAGAATTAGCTATTAAAGATATAAAAATAAATTATAAATTTAATAAATAAAGGTTAAATTTAAGCCTTTTTCTCTTTAGTAGCTATATTAATACTTTTAGTTAAAAAGGTAGGGGGTAGCTAGTATTTTTATATAAATTATAAGGCATTAAATAAGATTATAAACTAAAACTATTACTTATTACTACTTATTAAAAAGACTTTATACTTCTTAGGTAATATTTAGTAGTTTATAAAGTTAAATATTTATATTATCTTTTATTATTTATATATAATAAAAGGGAATAAAGCCTTAATAGTATTTTAAATATAATTTAGCTTTTTTAAATAGCTAGTATATTCCTTTAGTTTAGCTAAAGTATTTATAATATTTTAATAATATATTAATAAAGCTTTAAAGAATACTTTAAGGGCCTATACTATAGCTTATTTAAATAATATTTTTATTTATACTAATAAAATATAAAAAGAATATATAAAGTATACTAAAAATATTCTTTTATTCCTTTAATAAGGTAGTTTATATCTTAATATTAATAAGTATATATTTAGGGTAACTAAGGTTAAGTATCTAGGGTTTATTATTTAAGCTAGCTATACTATATATTTAAATTTAGCTAAAGTAGTAGTAATTTAAAAGTAAAAGGCACTAATATATATATATAGTATATATAGCTTCTTAGGCTTTATAAACTTTTATTAAAAGTTTATAGCTAACTTTTTAAACCTTATTAAACTCTTACTTAATTTTATTAAAAAAAGTATTTTATTTATTTAATTCTTTATATATTAAATAGCCTTTTAATATTTTAAAGATATATTTTTATTAGCCTTTATTTTTATATAATAAAACCTAGCCTTAAATATAATAATTAAGGCTAATATATTAAAAAAGGCACTTAATAGGTACCTTTTTTTATATAATATAATAGAAATACTATAACTAATAGCTTATTACTTAGGCTACCTTATACCCCCTTAATAAAACTATATAATTTATAATAAGAAGCTACTTAGTATTATTTTATATCTTAAAGTATAGTTAGCTAAACTTTATAATATCTTTAAACTATTTATAATTCTTACTAATTATAAAAATTTAAAATATTTTATTAGCCCTTAGAAAATATTAAAATATTAAACTTATTAAGTAAAGACTCTTTTTTTTTTAATTTTTACCTTTATTATTACTTAGGCTTTTATATAGTATACCTTAATATATTATTTAAATATAAATAAAATAAATTAAAGGGACTAGCCTTAACTTAGCCTTTACTATACCTAGTATTAGTTATATACTTATTATATTTACTTTCTACCTAGCTATTCTTTATATTAAATACTAATTAAACCTAGAATATAGCTACTACTACTAACCTATAAAGGTAAGATTTCTTTACTAATATTTATTTTTAAAGCATTTAAAACTAAGGTATATAAGCTAACTTAATATATTAACTAAAGATTATAATAGTATAATTTAAAGCTTAAAAGTTTTTTACTAAAGTAGCTACTTTTTAATAAATTAGTAACTATATAATTAATACTTATAATACTTTATAATTTTAAGGCTATCTTTAGGCACTTTAATATAAGCACCTTATTATAATACTAATTTAATAAACCTATAACTTACTTTTATTAGGTTACTTAGAAAAAAATATAACTTTTTAAGTACTTTATTATAGCTTTTATTAAAAAAATATATTAATAAATATTATATAGTATATATAAAACTACTATTACTATAGGGCTTATAAAAGCTAGTGTATATATTAAGGCCTTCTTTAATTTATTTTAGCACTAAATAAATACTAATTATAAATTTTAGTAAACTATATAACTAACCTTTTAAAATTTAATATAAATACTATTTAGTTTTTTATAGTTATTATAAACTATCTCTTTAAGTATATATAATTAGAAGCTATAATAAGTATAAGCACTAAGGTATATACTTAATACTTTCTTAACTACTAATAGTATTTTTATAAATTTCTCTTAAGTATTATTTTAAACTAAGGCTTAAACTAAATAAATAGGTTTTAATTAATGCTTTACTTCCTTATTAGTATTATATAGCTTTTTTTTATATGAAATTATTTCTAAACTAAAACTAGTACTAAATATATAAACTAAAAAATATAGGTAATACTTAAGGTAATAGTTTTCTTTACTTAAATAAACTAGCTTATATATTTTATAGTATATTAGCTTACTTTTAATAATTATACTTTTTTAATTATTAGCCTTAATATATATATAGCTCTTTATAATTTTAATATTAACCTTATTTAATATATACTAGCTTTTAGCTAAAGCTATATATTAGCTAAGAATTAAGTAGTTTAGTTTTTTAAATATATTAAATAAAGTATAATACTTACTTAAGCTACTATTAACTTTACTTAATAATAATAATAAAAATTCTTTAATAAATTATACTATTTAGTAAAATATTATTAACTAGGAAATAAGGTATAGCTTAGCCTTTATAATATTTATACCCTTTATTTAAGTAAAAAGCTAAACTAAATAATAGCTAAATATATTATACTTAATATTTTAACCCTTCTTATTATAAAACTAAATATATTAAAGGAAATATATTTTATTTTCTATATTAATTTAATAAAATATATAGTAAATAACTCCTTTTTTTTTAAAGTATTATAAAACTTTTACTTAAGCCTTATATAGCTTTAAAATAATAAAGTAAATAAACCTTTTAAATATTAAGTTAAGTTTATTTTAGCTATAAAGAATACTAAAAAATATAGTAAGTATTATAATATACTAGTTAAGTAAATAAGCTATATATAACTAATATAGAAACTACTTAAAAACCTAAAAAATACTAAAGTTTTAATACTATTTAAATTACACTAAGGTAATATATAATATAATAATAGCTTAATATAGATATAATATATTCCTTAATTAGCTCTATATAGTATATTATTTAATATATACTTTAATAATAATAGTCTCTATATAGGCTCTAATGTAGCCCTAATACTTTAATACTTTAATACTACTTATTTTTTAATAAAGTAAATAAGGAATTTAAATAAGCCTTTTTTTTTTTTTTTTTTTTTTTTTTTTTTTATATTATTTAGTAAATATAACTATAAAGGGTAAGTTAACATTAAGTAATAAAGATAGCTTTTAGCTTATAGTAAATAAAGAAGGGTTTATTAGCTTTAGGCTAGTTATACCTGAGATTTAAATAAAACTAACTAAGGGTAGTAATAATAATATAGTAATAAAAGTAAGTAGTAATTAAGGTATATTTAAAAAACTAGGGTAAATTAATAAGGTAAGCCTACTTTTAAAGAAATTATAAGAAAAAAGTAATATAATTTTAAAAAGATTTTTAAAAGGGCTTAATATAAATTTAAAAAAGCTTTTAAAAAAAATAAATATAACTTTATAAAAATTAGTAAAAGGGGGTAGTATAAATATATATAAATACTTATTAGTAAATAGAGAAAAAGTAAATATAGTAGTTTAATATACCTAAATATCAGTAAATAAATCTTAATATATAAATACTAACTATTTAACTAAGTGCTATACCTTAAATAACTAAGTATTAATATAGTTAATACTAGTCTTTAAAGAATAAATTATAATAAAATTAATAGTAATAATAGGTAAGGAATATTTAAATATCTTTATAGTAATAAATTAAAAATACTTTAAATAAGTTAAGGTAAGTAAGGGTAAAAAACTAGTAGCTACTATAAATATAGTATATTTTGTAATAATAAGTTTTTTATAAAAGGTTGTAAAAAAAGAAATAAATATAAATAAAAAATAAAATAAAAATAATAAGCTATTGAATAAAAAACTAAGTATTAACTAAAAGTAAAATAGAAAAATAATATAATAATTATATTTATTAAAACCTAAGAGCTAAATAAAATATTTATAATTAATAGCTAGTATATATTTAACTACCTAATTTAAAAGTTTAAAATCTTTATTTTTAAGTTTATTATTATTAGTAGGCACTATATTATTACTAGCTAAGACTAAATAGTTTTAATATCTAATATATTACGAATATCCTTATATTATTATAATTGCTTAAGTAGTTACTAGCTAATAAATAGCTAGAAAATAGTATAAATAAAGAAACTATTTCATAAATTTAAGCTAGTAGCTTAGATTCTTAGTAAAGTAAAAGAGGGATATATAAGAAGACCTATTATAGCTATAGAGCAAACCCTATAAATATATACTATATATAGAGCGTATATATAGTAAAGGGGGATAGTAGACTTTCCTTTTTCTTCATAAATAATAATAACTTTATTAACACTAGATTGCAATAGCTATTTAGGCTAGTCTATAACAATAATAATAAAATATAAAGAAATTTAGAATATATGGGGCTTATAACCTATTATATTTAGAAAGAGCTGAAAATATATTTGTAATTTATTTAGAAATACTTACACTATATAGAATCTAGAGTATAGGTATATCTAGCAAGATACCTAAGATATAAGGCTAAACTAGGGCATTGTAGTCCGCGGGTTCTAAAGAGCTTAGGCTAAGAGGAACCTAGGAATCTCGCCATGCGTAACACTATTTAAGCTAGTTTTTAATAATTAATATATACTATTATATTAACTATAATATTTATATATATAAAACATGTAATAAACCCTTACCCTTATAAACAAATAGCTGATTAAATAATTTATTAAACTTCTACCATTTTAATAAAACCATTACTTTATTAGTAGCTTAAATTAAGAAACTATAATATTAAGTAGTTATAATATACCCAATATTTTCCATAAATACCTTGATAACCTTAACCTTAATATAACTTGAATGTAAGCTACTTTTAATTAGTAATTTATATAATAATAATAAAGCTTTTTTTTAAGTATAATAAAGCCTTATAGTATATAAGGTTAAAGGTAACTCTAAGTTTATAAGCTTTAACTATAATAAATAGTTTTTGATATTTTAAACCTTATTACTTGAGGTTTAAGCTTATATAGCTTTATGTCTTAAACTTAGCTATAATTATAAATCTATAATAACATATTTTTTAAAGTTGCTAAGCTAGCCGCTAAGGAATCAGGGGCGATTAGGTAGGACAAATATAGTAGGATTCTATATGTATTTAATAATAGGACTAGTTATGTATTTAAACTAAGACTTATCCCTTTTCCTTCTATTCTACTTAGGATTCCTTCTAAAATCCCATAGAAATTAGTATTAGCTTTTAAAATATATTTCTAATATAAATATATTCAAAGTGTTTTAATATAAATTATATACTCCTAATCCCTATAGGAATTATAACTAAATATATAGAGAGGGCTCTAGTATTTAGAATGAAATAGGTATATATACTATACGTATAAGAATTATTCTCCCTTTAATATAATATTAACTTAATATTACTATATTTGGGCTATAATCTTTATTTATTATTATTATTAATTTAGAATTAGTAATATTTATTAATTTATTATATAATTATAGGTTTAATAAGTAGTATTTAGTAAGGTAAGGAATTTTAAGTTTTCATATCTTTTTCTTCTCTTTATACTCTAATTCTTTTATTTAAGTTTTTATAATTTCTAATATATTTTATATTATCTTCTTTATTTCTATATAACTTATTAATCATATTTAAATTCTTTACAAAATCCCTTATAATACTATTATTTAGTATTAAGCCTTTAAAGAATAAAACCTAAAAGATTTTAAACTTAAAACTATTAAGTAATTTAGTAGGTTATTATAGAATTATACTAAAAATTAAAAAGATTAACTAATTAAATAAAACTAAGTTATTATAAATTTAATTTTTAAGGGCTTTATAAATTACGTCCATTTAATATTTCCCTAGTTTGAAGTATATTCTTATATTGATTATTTTATTTAATTTCTTATTTAATTATATTTGATTCTATATTTAATATTAGTTTTATTAACTAATATATATTCAAACATTAGGCTAAATTATAATATATTTCTACTTCTAATACTACCACTTATTTTAATTTCAATTAAAGGCTTTTCTTTTATTTACTTCTTTTATTTAAAAAAATAAAGCATTTATGATTCAATTAAATAAAGAATTAAGTTCTTTGCTTTTTTATACTTAATATTATACTATAAAGTATGAAGAAAAGAAATAAAAGAAATTAGTAAAAAAGGCTACTAAAAAATTTACTTAGGTAAATCTATATTTAATTTTTAAAGATTTTAGTTATTTTCTTTACCCTAAAAAAAATAAAGAGTTATATTTAGCTATAAGTTTAACTCCTACGCATATTAAGTTAAGTAAATCAATTTAAATTTAAGCTAAAGTAATATTAAAAAATACTATTATTACTATTTAAATTATAGAGTATATTTAATATTCAAAAATAATACTAAATATCCTACTTTAATATTAATTATAGAATTAATATTTTAATAAATAGGCAGATTCTTAGCTAATTTTATTCTAAAAACTTATTTATATCTCTAAAGCTCCCTTAGAATAGTAAATATATATTTAGTTTAAATATCTTTAGATTTAAATAGTAATGGTTCTTAATTTATAAATAATATATATATATATAGTAATTAAGTTGCTTTCTTATAAATCTTTTTAGTATTTAGTAATATAGAATTATTAAGTTTTAAATTAAACCACTATATTTATATACTAGGTTATATAAAGATATTAAGATCTTTTAATATAGGTATTTCCAATAAATTATATCCTTTTTTAAGTTAATTTTAATATAATACTAAGTAATAGTCTACTTTTGCTATATAAATTAAATAAGTATAATAGTAAAGCCTATATATTGTGTCGGGGCTAAAGAGACATAGGCCACAGACAGGTGGAAAGAGGTCATCGTGACAGCTAAGGGCATTGGACCTTGGCGCGATGTAATTAGACTATCTAATCAGATAGTATAAAAAGGTCCTAAGCCCTTAGATAGTTAAAAAATATTATCCGTTTCCTGTTTTTTGATTTTAGTGCATAGGTGCGAAAGCACCTATTGCTATAATATTCTAATAACCTAGCTATAGTTACTACTGTATTAAAGATATTCTATATTTTATTATAAACCCCTTGCTATTTTTAACTTTCTAATATTTTAAACCATTTAATTAAAAAGAATTCTAACTATTTACGACTTTTTTTATATAGGTTTCCCTCTTCTAAGTGCCTGCTTGCCACTATTACAATTTAGAATATAATAGAGGGCTTTGTTGCGTTTATAGGCATACTATTCCTTTTAGTATTATATTTCTTTTCCCCCTATTATAAATAATAGTTTTACCTAGGCAGAACATATTTTCTAGTCTTTATAAATCTATTGCGTTATTAGAAACAATAAAGTACAATTAAAGACCTTAATCTAGAGCTAGACCTTATTATAACTAACTAGACTTATAAAACTAAGACAATTAACTATAGAAAAACTACTATAATGCATTTAAATTATCTAATTAAAAGTGTTAAAATATTATAAAACTTAATTAATATAGAAAAGAACCTCCCTTTAGATTATACCTAATAGAATCTAAGTTAATAACCCTTAGTATATAAAGATATAATGCTAATATATTAAGAAAAAGGGAGAATCTATTAAAACCCGCCTAGAATATTATTACCCCTCTCCCTAAAGCAGAGAAGGCTGTAGATTATCTAATTATATCTAATTTAATTAGATTCTATGTTATTATATTAGTTATAGGTATTTTCCTTCTTATAACCTAAAATTCCTTTATTAGAATTCTAGTCTTAGCGTATAGTATTATAGGGAAAGACAGCCTAATTAATCTTATTAAACAATAATATAATCTATTTTATAGTAGAAAAACTATCTATAAAGAAAGAAAACCTTCTAATTAATTAATTTGCTTAACTTTTATATCTATATTTAATAATGTTAGTCCTAAGGAATAACTTAAACTAATTTTAACAGCCTTTTTTTCTTTCTTTAACTAAGTTAGTATAAAATAACTAATACCTAACCTTATTTCTAAAGAAAACCCCCTTTCTATTAATATATTTAATTTTACTAGTTCTATTAGGGGTATTAACCTAAAGACCTTTACTAAGCTTCTTAGGGAAACCCTTAGTAGGTAAAGCGCTCTTATATCCCTTTAGAGCAACTACTATATTAATTAGTTTACTAGAGAAAATATTATAGATTTTCTAAAGGATTTTAAAGTAAAGATATATACTCTTAGCCTTCCTAATAATAAATAGTGCTAAATACTTAAGAAAGAAGTTACTCCTAAGCTTTATAAGAATATTAAAACCCTTATAATTATATATTTTTAGTAGGATACTAAGAAAGCCCTACTTTTTTAATACTAGGCTACCCCTTAGAAAAGGACTAAAAGTATAATAAATTAGCTTAAGAAACTTAATATATAACGCCCTTAAACATTCTCTAATACCTACCTATAGTTATAGCACTATTAGGCATTAATATTAAAAGCTTTCCCTAATAATTAGAAGACTCTCTTTATATAATCTATATATATTTATAAAGCTATCCCTAGTTAAATTATTATTAGCTTTA
>SRPU01001027.1:0-11889 GCA_018360185.1 Claviceps lovelessii
GAAATTTTTTCAAAACAAAAATATAAAAAAAAAAGAGAAAAAAAAAGAGAAAAAATATAAAAAAAAGAGAAAAGATAAAATAGAACCAGAATGAGTAAAAAAGAAAACAACGAAAGAACTAGCAAAGAAACCGGTAAAGAGAACTACTTAAAAGCATTAGTATCACCTGCTGAACAGGGCACGTGAAACTCGTCGGCAATCAGCGGCTTTGCGCGACGCGTCATACAGGTCAGGTCATCTTACGGATCAAGACCAGAGGTCACGGTTATGTGGTCAAGGTGTGTAGTGTATGTGTGGTGGAAGCTGTCCCCGCCCACCAGATTGGCGTCTGGTGGGAAAACCCCCTTTTGTAGGGAGGCGGGTTTCTCCGGGACCGTCACAGGCAGTAAGAACCGGAAGGGGGAAAAGGAGAATGGAGAAAAGAGGAGAGATGACTACGAGAGGGTATGTCTTTGTTTCCTATTAGACGTCTAGCTCCTTCCTTCTATGCCATTAGTATTTAGTTTATGAATTTATATCTATTTGTTCTATTTCGTTTTGGAAAAAAAAAAGAAAAAAAGAAAAAGAAATTGAAAGAGATTAAAATAAAAGAGTTGGTAGAGAATATGGTGAGGAAATAAAATAGAGAAAAGATGGTGAAAACCACAAGAAGACTAAATCTCCTGTCCTACGAGACCTCTATCCCTTCTGTCACATCCTTATGCAGTGCATTATTCATGAATATTCGAACAATGTATATATAATCTTCAACCATTTCTTATTCTCCATGAAAAGTGTCTCGACTGTCGAAAATCACCACGTATTCGGTGTAGAGGACATTAGTGCAGTACTCTTGAGTTTCCAAGAGGCCAAAAAGGTTATATTCAGATGTGGAATCTAGCGAGGTACGTGATGTGCAGATTTTGCAATGGCGATGAGGCCATGCCCCCCAATTCTTCTTTCTACTTCCTCTAGTCTTCCTTCGCGAGTTATGTCAAGAGTGAGCCTAAATGGAGCACGCTCTCGGATCTATTCCCTTTAAAAACAAAACAAGCGGCTCTTTTTCTTTTCCTCGGAATTTTCTTCCTTGATATTGTGTTTTCCTACGATGGACAGAAAGACTTGGTCCAGGCCCGTTGGGCTCACGCTGTAGTGGTCGATGCCGAGATGGTGCTTGTTTTCTTCCAGGAAGACGACTAATTGTCCCAGGGCGCTTGCTTGATGCGATATATGAGGAGCATCATCTTGGCCGCGATGCACAATGTCGTCTCCGGGAGTAGCAGCAGCAGCAGCAGCACAACCACCACCACCACGAAGGCGACGATGCTCACTCAAGGCAAGCACGTCGCTGGCTGAGACGGAGAAGCGAAGTTGTCCGTGATATGTTCTTGCTTCGACCTGAGCAGAAGGCAGGCCTTGACGGATCCAACCAATAACTCTCTGCATCTCTTCCTCTGTGGTTCGTGGGGCCGTGCTAGATACGAGATGCACGTGGAGCACATCACCAAACCGATAACGTAGATGGTCCGGTGTCCCCAGGGCTAGCATACGCCGGGCCATGATGCCGGCCCTGCCAGCAAGAGCATCTGCCTCCTCCATACTGTGCGTGGTGAGAAGAATGGAGCGGCCGGGAACAGTAGCCGCCAGCGTCCTCCACATGATGCGCTTTGCTGCGGCGTCAAGACCTGACGATGGCTCGTCGAGGAGCACGACCGTGGGGTTGCCCATCAGGGCGATACCCAAGCTCAGCTTGCGCTTGTTGCCCCCAGATAGAGCATAGCCCATGCGGAAAGCAAATGCCTCTAACCCCACCGCTTCGAGGACGGCAGACACGTTGTGCTGCACATCCGAGATGCCGCGGACGCGGGCATAGAACTCGAGGTGTTCTCGTACCGTCATTTGATCCAACGCGTCGATTTGCGGACACACGCCAAGATGAGTTCGTGCAGCGGCAAGATTGTGAATGACGGAATGATCTTCCACGAAAATGTCACCGCCGTTCCTGCTTGGTTTGATGTCGCCGCGGATCAGTGAGATTGTCGTCGATTTGCCGGCACCATTCGGGCCAAGAAGAGCAAAGACCTCCCCGCGCTTGATTCCAAACGTCACATTATCCACAGCAGTGTTCTTGCCGAAGGACTTGGTGAGATGCATCACACGAAGTCCGTCGTCCATTCGTCCGGGTCTCGTCACTCGTGTAGACTCGTTGGCCACTTCTTCATCCAGCTCGTCATCGGAGACCGTGGGCCTGTCCCGTTCCAGCAGTCTGCGTAAGGATGATCCAACTGACCCGTCGTCAAGCCATAGGAGCACGGCGAAGAGAACAATACATTGGATAATCAAGTAGATAATCGGACCGCCATAGGCCGTCAACGCTCCGGGATGAGTTGACAGCTCATTGCCGTCGCATGCCGTCGAGAACAGATTGGTGGCCAGGAACAGAGCCCTTACCGCGGAACAGATTGGTGCAAAGGCAGAAATGACAAAGTGACTCACGAGCAGCGTGCTGTCAATCTTGTTGACCTGCACGTAGGTGACGATGGACATGTATGCGATGAAATATACGAACAAGAAGATGGCTTGATAAGCAGCAGCCCAGGCAAATGTACCAAGTTGCGTCTTTGGAAACAGGGAGATGACGTAGCAAAATACAATGGAGCCGAGCCCGTACAGGAAAAGCACGACAAAAACATATTCAAGACGGAACCAGACGTTGGAGAGCCCAGCCCAGACCGCCGTCACAATGGCGGAAGCAACAAGAGCGAAACAAAAGTCAAACAAGGCATACGCAGCCCACAGCGGGAAGGGCCGGACGCCGTTGGAATACTGCAGAGCACGAACAAATCGCCTCCGCTCGTTGCTCGGATAGAGAGCAAAGAAAGCTGGGTAACAGGCCAGAGCAAGACCCATGTAGATGACCAGATTCAGCGCATCGCCGATGCCGGGGTTGAAGGGCACGTCGAAGGATGACCAGGTTGTGGCGATGGACGTGTTGGTCGCGACGACATCGAGAAACTGCTGCGCGGTAATGGAACTCGTGATGAACAGATTGGCGGCCCAGCCGAAAGTTGGGTTTGAAGTCCCATCGCCTAACCAGAGGGCCGTCGTAACCTTGTCATAGTTGGCTTTGATGTATTGCTGCCATGCGTCGAACGAGTCAACCAGATGCAGGTTTTTGAGCGCAGTCGAACCCTTGTTAGAGCCGCTTCTCGAGCCATTGAAAATTGGCTGCAGCAAATTGGAGACAAGAGACGCCGAGAGCCTCGCGGTAGGCCCCGCGACAAAGACAATTTCCTTATTATCCTTGACCTGAGTGAAAGCATCTTCCGTGGAGGAGGAGGAAGCCTGATCAGCAGCGGTGCATCCCGTTTGTGGCTTCCCTCTTACGTAGAGGGATGTAAGAGCAGCCGCAAAAATAGGCAGCAGGAAAGCAACCAGGTACACGGCCCAGTTGCGTTTGAGCACCACGATCCGTTTTCGGAAGAGAATTACTGCTTGTTTCCAATAACCCACGCGCTGGCCATCCAAAAGTTTGAGCCCTTGGCATGACTGTTGGTTCGACGCGTCCTTGGAAAAGGTGTCCTTTCCGCTAGACCTTTTCGCTTCGGCTTCGGCGTCGGCTTCGGTTTCGGCTGCGGCTGCGGCTGCCATGTAAGCGCTCGGCTGTTTACATGCGTCTTGGTCCCAAACTTCCTCAGCAAGTTGCAGGAAGACGTCTTCAATAGTTGGTCCCGAAAACCGATAGTCACTGATTTGTTTTTCATCAAGAGCTCTGATGACCTGTGCTGCCAAGTGTGGAGTTGGCGCAACATATGTCACGAGATCGAACGCATCCTTTCCATGAACACCCTGAAAGCTCGGCATGTTCGTACCGTTGGCATTTTTATGGACGTGAACACGATAGCCTCCGCCGAAACGGTCCTTGAGCTGCACGGACGAGCCCTCAGCTCGAAGTGTCCCCTTGGAGAGGATGGCGATATGATCAGCGAGAATGTCTGCCTCATCGAGAAAGTGTGTCGTCAAGATCAACGTTCGCTTGCCTCGTTCTGATAAAAGAATATCCCAAATCCTGCGTCTTGACAGTGGATCCAGTCCACTGCTGACTTCGTCGACGCAGCACAAAGCACTTCCACCAGTCAACATCATACCCAGTTGCAATTTTCGCTTTTGCCCACCCGATAGTGTTTTTGAAAAGGCTTTGCGTTTCGGTACGAGATCAATCGCACTGACGAGATTGAGAATTTCCTCCTTGCCGGCCTGTGCTCCAGGGGCTTTCAGTCGGTTGAAAATTGTCAAGTGTTCTTCGACAGTCAAATCATCCCAGAGAACGTTCTTTTGCGGCGCGATTCCAAGCCCACCTCTGCCATGAATCGTGATAGATCCGCTTGTAATCCGATGCAGACCGGCAATCGCATCAAGCGTAGTACTCTTGCCGCTGCCATTTGCACCCAGTAAAGCAACGATTTGGCCTTTTGCAACCTGAAGACTCAAGTCGCTGACCGCTATGACGGGTTTTGGAGGATGCGACTTGGATGAGAAGAGGCGGTGCAGGAAGCTAGGATAATATACTTTTGTGAGATTGTCGAGCTTCACCGCATATTCGTTGTGGCTTTCATCATGGTCAGGCTGCGTTTGAATTCTGCGACCTTGGACTGATACGCCGTATAGCTTCTTCTCGACTATGGCAGCGATCAAAGGGTAAACGAAAATATGGACAATGAGAAGAACGAAGAAGACAATGCCTGGCACTTGCCAGGGGCTACTGGGCGGGTTTTCGAGTAAATTCGTGGCCATGCCCTTCCTCTCAAATCTTGACATCAAGGTAAGAAAGTAGACGTATGTACAAGGGGTGAAGAGGACAGACAAGATAACAACGGGTCCAATCTTGGGCTGTGTCAGCGCCTGAGCCAGAATTCCAAGGAGGAGAATGGATAGAATGGCGGTAATTCCGCTGAGCTGTGCCTTTCTGAAGAAGGACGCGAACAGGATCGACATGGAGGCAAGGGCAAGTCCGGCGAGCAGATGGAACAGGAGCACAATGGCGGTGCTGGTGTTGGGAAAGACACCGCGCTGAATGATGACGGAGCCAATGATCCAAGCAGGCGCATAGATCATGGAAAAGGACAAGTGATGTGCTATAATGCGAGCAGCCTGCGGCATCCAAGGTCGACTGACAGCCATCATGGCATCAATAAGCTGGGACATGCCGCTTTCACGTTCAGTGGCGATGAATCCGGTGAGATCGTAGGTGATCCAGATGATGTTGGCAATGAATGCGACGGCCATGAAATTTACTATGGCGTTGTGGTAGGTTTGACGGACTTTTTCATCACGTTGTTTCTGGGTTATGCTGGTGAAGGCGAGCTCCTCCGTCTTGGACAGCGGATTCGAGCTGGAGTTGAAGTCGGAGGTGGCGGAGCCGGCAAGACTGGCAATGGCCGTGTCAACGGCGCGCTGGATGGGGAGCATGTATACCTGCTGTACATTATCTGACTCTTCGACATTGAACCTGACTGGCTCGTTCCAAAAGGCAGCGTCGGTGCGAATCGTGTAGTTCCAGAGTCCAGGGGTTCCTTCGTTTGGGGAGGACCGCATCACGATGGCGGCGAAGCAGGTGGTGACGCCTCGCAGGCTGCTGCGGCACTCGGTGGCCAGATCGTTTTCAGAATCCATCCTGGCCAGTTTCATCGAGGCATCTGCGGTGACGACACTGGCAACCGTGTCGAGAACACGATCGATATCGCCTCCACTGTAGCCGTTGTTGACCAGCACGACCTTGTCGCGGCCGCGGCTCCTCGCGACATGGAAGGCACTAGAAAGATTCCTCACAGGCTGCACCGGGCTCATGCCGTATTGCGCAGGAGGCACGAAGAGATTCTTGACAAAGCTGAGCAAGGAAGAGAGGATAATCGGCAGCACAAAGGCCATCATGACGCATAGTGTTGGGTGTCTCAAGAGAAGCCATCGAAAGTTCTTGGACATTAAGGTCCAGATGTGTTTTCGTAGCGCCATGACGGACAGCAGCGATGCCGGCGCAGCACGCTTTTCCGAAGAGGCTGAATGACGAGTTTCTGATTATTCTGACCCGAGTTTGCGTCCACAAGACAAGACTCGATGACGTGGACGCGGTCGCATTTAGCAATGAGACGACTGTTTTGTCGACTTGAGCATCACGAGGGAATAACGGTCTTGGGAGGACGAGATGAAAGACAAAAGAAGGATGCGAGAATTAATGGAGAATAAGAACGAAGAATGGAGATGAAAATGAAGATGAAGAAAGAAATAAAATAGAAATAGAAATGGAAATGGAAATGGAAATGGAAATAACACGGCTGTCGAAGGAGCGTAGAAACCGGGCGTCAGAGTATTGATGCATTGCCAAGGCTGGAAAACTGCCAGCCACTGCAGGGAGAGGCAGAATTAAGCCCCAGATAGCCACGAGTCGTTGAGGCAGTGCCATCGACAAGAAGAGCATCGACCATGGCGAGCAACGGGTACAAGATGGATCAGCGCCGGGCGCCATGAATCCATGATGACGGAGGGAGCTGAACGTGGAACATTGGAAAAGCAGACAAGGCTGGACACGTTCTTGAGTCCTGAGCGACTCCCGACGCCCATTCTCTTGGCCGAGCCGGGGTGCACACAGCCACAGCTAGGCCTAAAACGGAAGAGGTATCTTTTCCATGTGTTTGCTTGTCTGAACGAGGCGGGCGGATACCTCATCCACTATGATGCCAAGCATAATCGGGGGAAAGGGGATTGGAGGGCTTGATTGCGGCGTGGTCTAGTTGCGTTGATCTTTGACTCAAGGTGTAGATTCTAGAATAACTGCTGCATGAGGTGTCCGCCGGACGTGGATGGGTTAGAATTCTCCGAATGCTCCCGCGGGGTCTCGGGTCCAGTGGAGAATCTTGTCCCACCCGTCAAGTGCCATGAGTCCATGACCGTCACTAGTAACTAAGCACCACAGCGCCACAGCGCCTGCTGCACGCCGCATCCACACCCAAGGGCCAGCACCCAGAGGCGCGGCCCGACCATCTCCCGAAGTGCCTGCCACTCGACTGTCACGCTGTGAGGCGGCCATTTTCAACATCACCTCCCACCAGACCTCCTCACCTCTACATTTCGCCTTTTGGCTCCCCACGAGCGGACCGCCAAAGACCCCCGACCATATCATGATATAGCCATACCATCGTTTCCCTTGCCGCCCGACGGACAGGTTTCGCAGCCACCATGTCCGTCAATCCCGCGTCGTCACTGCAGCTCGCAGACTACCTTGAGAAGCTGCCCGGCACCACCTTCAGGAAACTGTACCAGCAGCCCTCGACGGCGTTTGCCATCTTCCGGCGCATGCTGCCGCACCTAGGTACATTCACTTGCGACCATCGGACATGAATTCTCGACGAGCAACGTGCAGATCCAGACGGACTAACAGAAGTCTCTGCCCCCTTTCCCTTCACCCCGTCCGGTGTCTTAGCAAAAACCTTGGTCATGCGCATCCTGTATATGCCCAAGCCGATGCTCCTCGCCGATCTTGACGTGTGGGTGAAGCCAGACGCGAAAAGGTACGGCGGCAATACCTGTATTTTTCTGTTGTATCTATTTTAACCCCATTACTGGACCGAATCGAAAAAAAAATTAAAAAAAAAAATAAATAAAAATTAAACGCCCAACAGACAGCGCGACAATGCGATCGCGACCCTCAAAGGCCTGCACATCATCCAGGTCTCGGTGCCGTCGAAAGAAAAGCCACAGGAAATGCAGCTGACTACCAACTTCAAGAACTCGCTGCGTCTCGCCCTCACCGGTGGCGGCGAACATAATTCCTTTGGCGTGCCGTCCACCCTAATGGTCCCCCCCGAAATCGACCTGCCCTTTCTGGATCGGTATGCGCGGAAGAAATGGGACGATATCCTTCACTTTGTCGTCTCCAGTGTCGGATACAAGAGCACGGGAGATGTGACTGGACCGAACAAGAGCGTCAAAGAGCTTCTGATTGCGGGCCGACTGGTGGACAGACGACCGAACGGGAGCATCGGAATCACACAAGCCGGCTTCACATTCTTGCTACAAGAGCCGAATGCCCAAGTGTGGACCTTGCTCCTCTTGTGGCTCGAGGCCAGCGAGACCAACAAGGCCGCGGGTCTCGAAACCGTCGACATGCTTTCCTTTCTCTTCGTCCTGGCCAGTCTGGAACTGGGCCGCGCCTACGACACCAACGCCCTCACCGAACAGCGCAAGAACATGCTGCCGTCCCTGCTGGACTTTGGCCTCATCTACATCCCCCAGCACAAGCGCTCCATGTTCTTCCCCACGCGACTCGCCACCACGCTCACCAGCGGAGGGAGCAGTCTCCGCTCCATCAGCGACGGCGTTGCGGCCGCCACGGCCGCTGCTCTAGGACCGTCATCATCCTCTGCCGCCCCCAACGCCTCGGGCGCCGGCGGCGGCTCTCTCGGCGGCCCATCCGGCGACGGCAAGGGCAGCGTCATTGTCGAGACAAACTACCGCATCTACGCATATACCCAGTCCACGCTCCAAATCGCCGTCCTCGCCCTCTTCTGCAAGCTCAACATGCGCTTCCCCGACATGGTCGCCGGCCGCGTCACCCGCACCTCCATCCGCCAAGCCATCAACTTTGGCATCACGGCCGACCAAATCATCTCCTACATGGCCGCCCACGCCCACGAGCAGATGCACCGCACCGCCGCCGCCACCAACAAACCCATCCTGCCCCCCACCGTGGTCGACCAGATCCGTCTCTGGCAGCTCGAGAACGAGCGCATGAAGACAACGGGCGGGTTCCTGTTTCGCGATTTCGAAGACCACAAGGAATTCGTGGACACGGCGCGTTTTGCCGAAGAGATTGGCGTGTTGGTCTGGAGGAGCGACAAGTCGGGCATGTTTTTCGCAAACAAGTATGAACAGATACGCGATTACCTGAAGAGTCGAAAACGATTCGAGTGACTGAAGGAGGGATGAACAGAAAAACTTAGAAACGCAACAAAAAGAAGAAAAGAAGAAAAGAAGAAAGAAATAAAAAAAAAAATTCAATACAATGTACATGTAACGTAACATCTAGGTTCACATCATCAAATCAATCAAGCCATTTCATTTCCATCTGCCTACGATACAGTATCCATACAAACAGCCACGTAGCATGAACCCGTGCCCTCATGTCCAACGCCCTCGTCCCGATCGTCATGAAAAAAAGAGCCCCTGTGCCTGACGTACCTAATTCTACTCATACGAGCCAAAGAAGAACAAGAAAGAAGAGAAGAGACGAGAAGAGAAAAGGAAAGAAAAAGCTCAGCCATGCATGACCAAAGCACCTTGCTCTCGTGCCTTCATACCACACACTTCCGTTAGCGTCTCCAAAAGACCTAAACAAACACAGTCACCCACAAGTAATCATAACCAATCCATGTCCATGCAGTCAAGAAAAAAAAAAAGAGAGAGAATTTCCAGACCAGTCTACCAAACATGTCTGCTGTATCACAAAAGAGAATCAGAGCAACAGCCAACGCAAAGTCTCCAAGTAGGTACTAATAACAAGAGTGAGCCATTCATGCCATGCATATCGCCAATAGCGCGTTGATTAACGGCAGATGCCCAATGATATTTGGAGAAAACAGGAACAGAAAAGCCAAGGAGAGGCAAAAACCAAAAAACGGCAAGGAAAGAAGAAAAATAGCAATAGCAGGGAAAAAAAAAATAATAAAGAGAGAAGTGCCGGCAGGGGTAGGGAGAGGAGAACCAAAACGTCCTAACACACAGCCACCCCGCGGCTTGGACTTGGTTTAACGGCAAAGGAGCCGCCACGTCCCGGACTGGGCATGGGTAATTGCTTCCTCAGCGCCCCATCCTGGCTTGCCATGCTCTTAAATCGACTGCCTACACTGGCAAACAGCAACGTCTTTTTGCGGTCTGTGGTCTCACAGTATCCCTCAGCAGGAAGCAATTTCGAGCAGCCTACGCGACGCGCATACGACTGCTGCCACAGTCGCAGCGACTTCCTGGCTTCATCTGTGCTGCAGAGCGAATCCAGGTGACGAAATATGCGACCACATCGAAGGTCATCTTCGTTGTCGAGTTGTCGCCTGGTATTGTTGTAGGTGATTGTTGTGAGCGCAGATGTCGTATTGGACGGAGCAAGATACGTCAAGCGATTGCGAGACGATGTAAGGGATTGATGAGCCACCTCACTGGGTTGGGTTTCCCGCCATTGGCAGTCGACTCGGGATGAATACAGAGAAAGAGCATCCTCGTCGAGGTTCTCGGCTAAAAAGCGGTCTTGCAGTGCCATGAATCGGCCGGACCAGTACTCGGAGCTTTGGGCTGCGTCAATCTGCCTGTAATCGCTTTGGGGAATGGACGCAACCGAATCGGGAGTGGCATCACCAGATGTCGATGTCGGCGCAGGCGTAGTCGCCGCCGCCGACGACACCGTCAAGGACAAGGGGCTAGACATGAAGTCGGACCTCTTGGAAACTGGTGGGCTTTTCCTGGGTACCATCTTGCTTTCGAGGCTAGAGGTCCAGGCCGCCGCCAAGCTCGGCCGAGAGAAGGACTTCTTGAGCCCATGAAAGACGGTCATGGTCCTTGATCGCGGCAATTTGCTCTCCGCCTTTTGACGCGGGCTCATGGACTTCATGACTCCGTCTCCGTCTCTGTCTCGGTTCTCCTTGGTCCCGCAAGGTTCAAGATTTTCCTCATCCTCGACAGGAGTTGACCTGGCCACCAGCGTATATCTCGAGGGCTGCTTCAGAAGCGACCTCGTCGAGAGAGACAACAGCGCAGGCCGTTTTCCAAATGATGGCTTGGAAACCTTGGTAGCTTGAATATGGGTAACGGCATTGACGTCGGACGAGGCGACAATGGGGCTCGAAGAGGGGGGCGCCGTGCTCGCAAAACTAGCAGATATGCGCCTCGATCGACGGGAGGCAACGGATGCAGTAGGGGTCGAGGGACCAGATTCACAGTCTTTGATGCTGTCGACCAGCTCCAAACCCTCGCTGCGTATCAGATCTGGGCCGCGTGAAGTTTTGACGGGGCCCAACGGTGCCGATATGAGGGGTCTTTGTGATGAGCGTTTGGCCATGGTGCAGCGCGTTTCACATGCCTGTGAATGTCTCGGAAGCATTCGACGTCTTTTCCTGATACCAGCCCGCAGACTATTTGTAGCACCAGGATGAGGTGGACACGAGGTTCAAGTAAAGTAGTATCCAGCTTAATGAGCAATTCTTTTTCTTTTTCTTGTTATGGTAGTTGGCGAAAAGGCCAGCAAAAAAATGATGGTAATAGCCGCTTGGTCGACAAGTGCACCACACCCGGCCGCATGCGTATGTGACTTTCTTTTTGCCTCTGTCTCTTTTTTGTGTCTCTTCTTCTGTCGTTCTATTTTTCCTTTCTCATTCGTTTTTCTTGCTTTAAAGAATAAATAAAATAAGACGAGGTATATCAAAGACAGCAACCAGACGTCAGAAAGACTCGTCTGTTATGCGAGAAAAGCAGAATCTGGAAGGCCGCTCCGACGCGTTGGTTCTAAGCTCCCGGGCCGGAGGAATCTGGGTGCCTGCCTACCTAGTGAATCGAGTTGTTGACGTTGACCAACTGGGTAAGGGTGCTGCTTTTGTTTTTATTTGTTTCCCGCCGCCATGATTCGGGGAGGAAAAAAAAAAAAAACAACGGACAAAAAAAAAAAAACCAGAATGATGAATGGGAAAGCAGAGCAGTGAAATTTCTCGGCCGATGAATGGCTCAAAAAGTCTGGATGTGCTCGCTAAAAGGAAAACGTCGCAGCTGTCGGGCAGGTGGCAAACAGCCGCTTTGCAATTTTGCAGCTGCGTCTGGGTGTTTTTTTTTTCCCTTTCCTTTCCTTTTTTTTTTTTTTTTTTTTTTTTTTTTTTT
>SRPU01001028.1:0-11884 GCA_018360185.1 Claviceps lovelessii
TTTTTTACCACATTGCGTCTGCAACTTACCTCATTACCACACTGCCACGTTCCCACATTCCCACATGATACGTCGCAAGTGCCGATTCGATATGCTCTTGGCTGGCTGCCGCTCCCCTCGGCCTTCCGTATTTTATTCCAGCGACCAGACAAGAGGTACAAGACCACAGGTAAAGGTGGGGGCCACAGTTCAGCTACCATCTTGCAAGCCGTTTGACACCTGAGACATTCGCGTGGCGGGCTTGGCCGATGCAGGTGGTTTCTTTGATGCGACCTCATCGCCGAGTCGCCGACCAATAAATCCATGTTGAGTCTTGACAGTCCAGGCCCAGGTCCGACCCAGGCGCCAGGGCCTGAGTTGCCTGCATGGGCCCAGCCGGGCTTTTTGGGCATGTCTTCCGTCGTCCGTCGCCGGGGATAGCGAGATGCAGTGTTGTGTTGCGATGCAGTGACTGGCCTGCACCGCCTGACTGCATGTGCCTGCCTGTCTGCCTGCCTGCCTGCCTGCCAATGCTGTGCTCCCCGCTCCTCCTGCCCCCTTTGGCACTGAGTGCCGGTTAAAGCTGGCCAAATGGCCTGGCTGGCTCCCTCCCAAACCCGGGAAGGAAGGAAGGACAGAGGGGTAGACGCTGGGGCCGACCTTGCTGCCTCTCGGCCCCAGTTCCGACCCATCTTCAAACCCTCATTTTTGATCCGTCTTGCGTCTTTGCAATGACACTTTGTTGCCACTTTGATGCCGTGCACCGCGATTTCTTCGAGATAATCCACGACGGTCATCTTCACAGCCATGGCCACTGACACGTCTTCTTTCGCTGCAGATCCCTCCCTTGTTCACCCAGAAATTGCTCGGCCGCCGATGCCCATCTCACCTTATGACGCTCACTTTCATCATCCTGCCACGCACGCCTATGTCCCCTCGCCGTCATTATCATCCTCACCTCAGCCGAACCTGGTTCGCACCGATAGTACTTCGCCCTATCTTCATAATGGCTCTTTTGCTCCTGCCTATTCTACCAGCCCATATGGCGCTACCACCATGGATCCCAACAGCAGCCGACTCAGCATGGCCAATTTCATATCCCCGGGAGGATCTGCCGAATTCAGTGGAGATGAGGCCAAGGAGAAGCAAAGATGCACGTATCCCGATTGCGGCAAGGTCTTCAAGGACTTGAAGGCTCACATGCTCACCCACCAGAATGAGCGTCCTGAGAAATGTCCGATTCAGACTTGCGAGTACCACATCAAAGGATTTGCTCGCAAATACGACAAGAATCGTCATACATTAACCCACTACAAGGGAACCATGGTGTGTGGATTCTGTCCGGGCTCCGGATCCCCCGCCGAGAAGTCGTTCAATCGAGCCGACGTTTTCAAGAGACATTTGACAGCCGTTCATGGCGTCGAACAGACGCCTCCCAATGGGCGCAAGAAGACACCCACCGGCCTTGCCGCCGGCAAGAAGCTCACTGGTTATGCTCCGGATGCTACCGGAAAATGCAGCACCTGCTCTCAGACATTCTCCAATGCGCAAGATTTCTACGAACATTTGGATGATTGTGTGCTTCGCATTGTTCAACAGGAGGATCCTGCCGAGGCCATCAATGCCCAACGCTTGTCTGAAGTCGAAAACGACAAGGTTGTGCATCAAACATTGGAGAAGAATTACCTTCCGACAACGACACCGATCATGCAGCTGTCCCAGACCCATGATGACGATGACGATGTCGATTTGGCCGCCGACGAAGATCAAGGAGACTATGCTTCTTCCCGAGAAAACTCTGCGTCCTCCAGCAAAAAGAAGGGCAATCCGTTCAATGGCGTGCAAAAGTCGCGCGGATTGACTCATTCTCGAGGTGGTGTGCCCATGGCAATGAAAACTCGTGGCCGCAAGAACCGTCGTGACTACCCCTCATCATGGGGCTTCGATAAGGGCCAAATGACGATGCGAAAGCGCATAATGGCTGTATTTGATGGCCCTCGAAGACTCGCCAAGGATGACATGATGCTGTCAACTGATCATGAAGTCCGACTCAAGTTGTCAGATGGCAAGTCATATGTGACAGATCTCGATGTCCAAACTTTGAAGCGTGCCGAGGGCTTCCATCGGGCGACTGATGAAGAGAAAGGGCCATGGATCTCTGATGATCCCACTAAGGAGCAACTCAAGGAAATGCAGGACATGTTGAAGGCAAACTCTACCGGTTCAGTCTAACTCTCGACAAAGCTGGGTTGTCCATGCGGTATTCACGATGCATTCTGAGGTTTTTGTTTTTTCTTATTTCTTTTTTTCCACGTACAACCTTGATCATTCACATACAATAGTCAGACCAGAAGGGCATCATAAACCATTGACGCTTGTAAATGTTCTAGTTTAGAAGCATCTAAAACGGGGTACTAATACCGGCAAGAAGGGGGTCATGGGCTTTTGATGCGGCGACATCAAAGGACGGAGTTTTCATTTTCAGGGGGGTTATTGTTTTCCGTTTTCGGCCTCGCATTTTGGGCCGAGGCCGTTCTTCTTGGTTTTCTTCCGATACCCTATGTTTTCTTCATCACAACATGGCAGCAGCTGTCTGCACAGATCTATTGAATGGCTTGAAGATGCTTGCTCATCACACTTGAATAGAGATTTGAATAAAACTCTGGATGTTCATTTTGAAATGTCTTTGATTCTAAGCCGCCGTGTATTGATGTGGTGAGATGATTTGGAAGCAATGAAAGAAACGAGGCTGAGGGGAGGCCGCTGGAGTTGTTGATGTGAGAAGCTCAGAAGAGATTTGTGCCACTTGCTCTTCGCTTGCCCGTTGTACGACGTGACGGGCGGCCAACGTGCCAGAGTTTCAGTCTAAAGAACAAGGCAACTTCTAAATGGCATCCCTGAATTGAAAACTCGGCATCCCGGTTTGAGATGTATTTATATGAATATAGCAAATCGGTAATGCTTTATATTATTGTTCTATAATAAAAGCCTTGAACGAGTTAAAAATCATTTATTTCATTAAAGTATTATTCAGATAAGTTTGGGTATTTTTACTTGGTTTTTTATTTGTGTTCACTCTGAATAAAATTATATACAGTATCACGCTTTAGCAATATATAAAACTAAACATCAATCATTTATTTCCTATTTTTTAAATTAAATCACTAAATTAGAACTTATTAATAATTATTATTATTTCTTTTATCTTTAGCTGTGGACGCACAGCACTGCCACGTTTTCCCCATGACTAGGGTGTCGAGTTCTCACATCAGGGGTGCCATTTAATAAGGTTACTGTTCCTGTACACCACTTACTTAGTATGCCGTTATAGTGGAGCAACTCTGTGTGAAGTAGGCGCCGGTATTCCCGCAAAAAATGGCCCTGTTCTCAGTAAACGAGGAGTTATCGGCCGCCGTCAGCCGTCATGTGATGCTGTCCAGTAGCAAGCAAGCCGACCCACCCTCGCAAACCACCACTCCTTTTGAAGTCGTCGACATGTCGCAAACGGGAAGGAGCTAGTTTGATGAGCGGGTTTTTCTCCTTTTCCCTCACCTTTCTTTCCTTTTTGGCTACTTTTCTTCCCCGCTTTCCAATCGAGCTGACTGGCGGATCCTGTATTGCCATGGCACTCACGGCACGAATAGCTCTCAAAGGCGATGACTCTTTGGGACCAGAGGACTACTTTTCTGCGTCTCTGGGCGTCATCTTTCCCGATGACGTGACGTGCCAGCATGGCGACGCTGAGCACAGTCTCATATATACGTCGCCACACCTGCCCAAGCCGCTGCATATCGAACTGGCGGACCCGGCTGACGAAACAGACAGGAGGCTGTTTAGTCACCATCTCTGGAACGCGAGCTTGCTTCTGGCGGAGCTTGTGGAGAGGGATAGCCTTGGCGTTGGTGTGGTGGCGGATGCGGATGCGGATGCACATGTCGATGGCGTCGACGCGGGGACAACTCTCGCCCAAAAGGGCCCAACGTTCGACATCAAGGGCAAATCCGTCCTGGAACTCGGCGCCGGGACCGCGTTGCCGAGCATCATGGCCGGTCTCCTGGGCGCATCTCGCGTCGTCGTGACCGACTATCCCGCCCCAGCCATCCTCCACACCCTCGGGCAAAACATTACCCGCAACATCCAGGCCGACTTGTCCCCGTCCAGCAGCCACACCACATCACCGTCGTGCATCGCCGTCCACGGCCATTCCTGGGGCGATGTATCCTCGTCCTTTTGCCAAACCAATCGCCACTCGTTTGACCGTGTCTTTGCCGCCGACTGCCTCTGGATGCCTTGGCAGCACGAGAACCTGCACAGGTCCATCGACCATTTTCTCCGACGGGATGACCCGAAAGCCCGGTGCTGGGTCGTAGCTAGCTTCCACACGGGCCGTCACAACATGAAGGGGTTTTTCCAGGAGCAAGCCCTCGCGAAGTACAATCTCGTCGTGGATTCCATCTGGGAGAGAGATTGCGATGGCAAGGAGAGGGCCTGGTCGTGGGATCTGGAGGAAGATGTCTCGATGAGGAAGCGGTGGCAGGTTATATGCCTGCTGAAGAGGACGACGGGTGTAGAAGCAGGGATGTAAAAAAAAAAAAAAAAAAAAAAAGGAAAAGAGGGGGGGCGGCAGGGGAGGGGGGAAGTCGTAACCAACAACCGCGCTACTTTGGGTTCAGTTATTTGCACGCGTCAGTTGGACATGAGCGAAATCTTTACCTTGGCAAGCGATTCAATACACTCATTTTCCATGGGACGTGGATGATTTGCAGGGGTATTGGAATTGAATAGAACATCTAAAAACGCGCCACACTATGCTGCATAGATTTTGCTTTCTTGCCTTTTTGCGGTATTTTCTTTGTTGTGTAGACAAGGCGGCGTGAGGGAAGCCGACGAAGCATTCATGACATCAAGGTCGAAATATCAAGGACACAATTCCGTCCCTTCCCTTTCACACCCTGTTGGGCAACGTCTTCTCTCCTACTAGTCTTGTGCCTCGATGCTTGGTCCCCTTTTCCCCACACTCACCACTAAATCGTAGTTGAGTCTGGAGTTTTCGGCCACGCTCAGCGCTCTCTTGACCGTCATTTCGTGCTTCTCCTGGACCATTCTCCTGAGGGCGCCGGTGAGGAACCCGGCAATCACATCGACCGACCACGTGTCGGGGACCAAGTCCAGCACGTCTTGCACGTCGTACCATCCGCCGAAGCGCTCGAGCAGGGCCCCAGTCTGTTCTAGGCGATCGCTTACATCGGCAATGGCGAAGAACTCGGCCAGCACGACCTGGAAAAGCCGGTGTTGTTGTTCCACGCCCGGCAGGCTGTCGCTTCGGTAGCGCGCCTGGGGTCGAGAGTAGACGCTGGATCCTCCTCGGAGGCAATACGCGACGGCAGTGTCATAGTCGCCGAGCTGATGGACAAGGAGGCGGAGAGCTTCTTCGTGCCGATGCTGACGTCCTGCCAGGATGATGGTCTCGGGCACCAGCAAGTCGCCGGGTAGACTTTCGATGCGCGCTGCGATGGCAGCGGCATTGTATTCATGCGGGCCGCCGAGAAGCTGGAGCAAGCGCAGCCGACTTCTCCAGACCTCATCGTCTGGCGGTGCATTCTCCGTCAGAAAGTTGTGGTATGTCGGTTTCGGCGGCTGCAAAGCTCTGTATGCATCGTACGCTGCCATGATGGTGTCCCGGCTCGTCTGAGAGGATTCAAGATCGCCGAGAACAACATCCAGATAGTACTTGAGAAGCTCTCCCACGTACGATGTCAGACCTTTATCAAAAACGAGGTGCTCGAGGTAGTATTTGACTGCGGCAGGCGCCTCTGTTCGCAGGATGGCAACAGCTTCTGGGGGTTCGAATTTGGGCACCCTCGCCGCGTCTTCAGCGAAAACCTGGACGCCAAGCCGAGGGTTCCTCTTCGCAAGCCAGACTCCGTATTCCTGAACCAGAGACCGACTGCTAATCTTGCGAAGAAAGTCCCTCACGCGTAGCTCGCCGCCTTGGAATTCCTTCATTGCGTCCTCTTCTCCCTCGATGATACGTTTCCATGTTGCCAAAACATGGCCAACCATCTTGCGGCTTTGATAGAGTCTGCTGAGAACGAAGAGCCGACGATACGATTCGAGCACATCAACAGCGCGATCGAAGCAGTCAACACCACCATCCACGAGTTCGTTTAGCTCCGCTCTGACTGCTGCTCCTCCTCTGGCCGCCACGCCTTCAGGCGCGCGTTGATCTAGTTCGAGCAAGACAATCAGCAGGGCTGCGTCCACCGTTCGAAAGACCTCACTCTCATCTGGCACACTGCCAAATCCCTTCATCTTTCTCCAAGACGACAAAAAGTGTCTCAAAAACTGCAGGACACGAGTAGCAACGTCCTGCAAGGTCTCCTGTCCTGATGTCTCGAACGAGACGCTGCGAAGGAACTGCTCAGCAATTTTCTTCACGCCAGCATAAATCCAAATTCCACGAGGGCCCTCAATTATATCCTTACGGATCTCAGGAACCATGGACACGATGACCCGAGGATCCAGTTTGCTGTCCACCAAGACATGTTCCAGGGCATTGAGCTCAGAATCGGCCATTTTTTGACCTGCGGAAGGGGCCAAAGCACTAATCCAGAGGAGAAGCCCGGCTTTTTGTCGCAAATAATCGAGCGTCATATAGTCCAGCTCGGTCCTGGCGTCTCGACCACGGATGAGTTTCAAAACAGAATACACGGGACGTCTGTCTATGTTTTCTAACCGTCCGCAAGCACCGGCGCCATCGAGAGTCGTGTCAAGCTGAATGATCAAAGGGTTTCGAATGGCCCACCATATACGGTCACCATTCCAGACAACCAGTTTTGCCTCGGCGTTGGCAAGTCGCCGTGTAAAGTCTTCTCCCTCCTTATTCCGAGCTGACTCCCAGTCCTCGGGGAGGAGGTCACTGTCGTGGGAATTATCACGTTCTAAAGGCTTTTTTTCTTTCGACAGCCGCTCACTAGATACAGATGTTCTAGTATCAGGCCTCTCGGACGAAAAAGCAGATGCCTCAGACAGTCTAGAAGAGGGCAAAAATCTTTTTTGACTTAGCTTTAGAACAACTTCATCCAGTCGGATTTGTCCTCGGCCCATGAGCGTCGACATGCCGTAGGGTTGTCCTGTGGGTGGTGAGTTGGCCTCGAGCCAGTATTTGGTCGGATTCGTCTCTTGGCCAGCATTGACGTGCTGGATCTGCAAACCAAAGCGCGGACCCTGGTCAGAATCTTGACGAATGGAAGCAATAACGTGGCCATCTTGTTGGTCCCCCGGCCCTGTTTGTGACGAAATCGCGTCCGAATTACCTCCGTCAACGACAATTTGCTCGGGATATTTGTCGAACTGGATGGTAGCCCTAGTAGGTTCTCCATCGAGACTAACAAACATGCCCAGGCCTGGCTCAGATGCTTTCGTCCCGATAACTAGCAGAAATTCTTCCGAGCTCGGTGAAGCTATGTGGGGTCGCAGACTAATAAAATTGCTAGAGGATGCCATCTCAGATTTCGGAGATGGTTCCGTGTCGCTGGTCATCGGCGCCGCAGGAAGAGGCTTTTCGGTTTGCACAGGAGTCGTTTCATCATCATCGACAGGTCGTTGATGACTGGTCACGGGTTCAGGCGTGGCTGATTGTTGAATCGACCCGGAATCGCTTGCTTTACTCGATGTACGCTTGTGACCTTTGGGCGATTGCACATGTCGAGTACTGCTCTTTGGGTTTACGGAATGGTTGTTGGTAGCAGCGGATTCAGCCTCTTGAAAATGTCGTGGCATTCCAACCTGCTCAACAGGGGTCTCATCCAATGTCGATATGCTCATCAATGGTATTGTGAGCTGCCTGTAAATATCTAGCAGAGCATACGATCGAGAGTCGGCAACGCAAGCGATCGAGTCTCGTCGCACCGACAAAACACTTCCAGCAAAAGTCACTTTCTAAATTCCGCCTGTTAGCGTTGACACGTGTGGGTTCGCCCTGCAAGACTCACAGGAGCTTCCAAAACCCTGTCGGCCAGGCGCACGACCTGAATCTTTGACTTCAAAGACAGCAGAATGGTGGCATCATTTACTGACATGTCTCCTGAGCTACCATTGAAATCGGTCTCGTTCAAATCCACGCCGCCTATCCAACTACAATTCTTCACGACGCTGATACCGGACACGGGACTCAGCTCGGGCAGGGTGTAGAAGGCAGCTGTTGAATTACACAAAATGCAAGCCTTGCCGATCTTGGGCAACAAAAGTATCTCCTGAACTCCCAGTCTCCCGGCGGGCGATGAAGACGACGAATCCAAGGATACTGGCGACAACCTCGAGGCTGGTATATATGTAGATCGTCCGGCTGCGTCGCCTGGATCAGGCGGTATTTGTACAAAGTGGAGGATTTCAGAAGCCGATGTGCCAATGTACAGATTTCCGTCTACTCACGCTGCTTTGTTAGTGACTTGACTGCTTGGCTATCAGCAAATGTTGCGGTACTTACCGTAGTATTCCACACAGTTAATCTTCACATCACTCTTGGAACCATCTGCTGACAGAGGTATCTCTTCTAATAGCGGTCGCAAAATATATGGCCCGGCCTCGTCACCGGGCTGTGCCTCAGAGCCAGTACGCGGCTCTGCATTGTACGACGCCATGCCGGCAATTCTGTCAACTGCACGTTCGCAGCAGACGGGTCATATTTGCAGATGTCAAATCCCGCGAGACGTCTTCGAAGCCTCAGTCTCTATCAATCAAGTGCAAGAAAGATGGGTGCGTCTGCGCTGTTCAGCAACGTCGAGAGTGCGACGATATGTTCGGTAAAGGCGAAACGGGAGGTTCGGCAAGGTCTCGGACTCGGACAAGCTCGCACTGACTGCGAGGGGAATGGACCGTCTACAAGTTTCCGACAGTCAGATGGACGGTCAAGCTTTGTAGCTAGTTTTCGTTCTCGGCGAAAGTATCCTCATCTGTGGGCAATCATCTACAGTCGTTGCCGGTTTGTAGATTAGAAACGTGACGAGTTGTTGGAGTCTGCAGCCTGGTACATGTCAGCTGGTAGCTTTCGAGGTCACCCCAGCTGGTCAATATAAGAACTCAATGCGATGTACAAGTACTGTACCAGTCAATTGCTGTTGGGTGGGGCGGGGTCGCTTGCAAGCTGTCTGGTCCCACACCTGGGCGGTATAATGTCCAATCATTGGCGGGCCAGCCTGCTTTGGCGCCACCAAACCCCACAACCGGGGGCCAAGTTAGGTCCGGTAGCCACATCAGTCGCTGTGATCCGAGCCGCTGCCAGTCGCTGTGACGGAACTACCAAGACACGTCAACCTTTCTGACTCTAGATGTGCATCATCTCGGTTGTCCTGAAGAACTTCCGGCATCCTGTATATGCATGTATCGCCCGTATTTGGCTTGAAGAAGGAAGACGAGGAAAAGATACACAAAAGAAAATTGCACACCAGTTTCCCGCCGCGACCAAGTCTCAACACATCGCACTCGTGCAATGGCTGACGCTGCGGATGCATCGGACTCTGCAGCTGCTCCAGGCACGATAGCGTCAACCATGCCAACCGTCGACGGAGTGGGAAATCAATTTCAACATGCCATTTCGGCTTGGCGAAGTATGCTTATGTTTCTTTTGTTTTTTTTTCTCTCCTGCCAGTTGCTGTCCCTGTAGTTGCTGACTAGAGTTGAAAAACAGGCGTCGATCTTACGGCTTTGATTTCGAGCCTGGACAATACTGCCTCGGAAATTGTAACCTATCAACGAGACTCGACAGTTCAACGCAAGGAACTTGCTCAGAAAACAAAGGAATTCCGAAAACTAGACGATGCAAGCAAGTTGAACGAGATTAAAGGCCTACTGAAAGGTATAGCTTCGCGGGTTATTGCCCCCCCTTCTTTACAGTGTCGGTTACCTTGGTTGATGTGCTGACCCCATCACTTAGCCTACCAAAACTTCATCGACCTTCTCACAAATCACTCCAAATCCATCAACTCGGCATTCTTACAAACATATAGTTCTATATCAGAAGTGCCAGATCCATACCCCCTCCTCGAGGCATCTGTGGATTCCATGCTCGTATCTGAAGAGGCTATTCCGAGGCTCACCGAGGAGAACAAACATCTCCAGAAAAATGTCGCGAGTCTCACGTCCCAGCTAGAAGAGACCGAAGTACAGCTTCAGTCCGAACGATTGGCACGAAAAGAGATCGAAACAGCCCTTGAAAGCCGGGTTAAGGAAGTCGAATCGTCTTGGAATGCCGTGCTGGAAGAAAGAAGAGACAACTGGGAAGCCAAGGAGAAGAGTCTGGAAGAAAAGGTGGAAAACCAGGATCGACTCCTCAATGAAATGCGCGCCAGTTATGAAGTCAATCAGCGCCTTGGCAAGACCACTGAGGATCAAGAGAGCAAGCGAGCCTACTCGTCAAGTGCTGAGCTCGAGATGCTCCACTCGGATATCGAACGAACAAGCGCTCGACTTGCGGAGGTGGAAGCTCGTAATGAGCAATTGCGGTTAGAATTGGCAAAGGCCAAGTCGTCCTTCTCGGCGCAACCTGAAAGGTCACTCGACGACGAGCCTAGTTATATGCGCATGAGAAGCGAGAACTCATCGCTCATCCGCAAACTGGATTCGTCCCGAATGGAAAAAGAAGCAATGAAACGCGAGTGGGACTCGCAAGTGCGTACATTGCAACGGGAAACTGCGCATTTGCGGGAAGAAAAGGAAACTCTCAAGGCTAGAATCCAGAAATGGGCCGACTACGAGGACATCAAGCAGGAGCTGGAGGTCCTCAAAAGCATCGAGTTCTCTACGGGAGATGACGAAGAGGCGCAAGACAAGATCCAAGACGGCGAGGAAAAGGGAGACTCGCTGGAAAAACTGCTTTTGTCGCGCAACAAGAAATTGGGTGATGAGCTCACCGTCCTTCGAGTCTCTCACCAAGACCTCCAGCGCCGCTTGGAAGACTTGCAGGAGGAGCTCTCAAGGACCAATGCCGAGCTGGAGAAGTCACAGAATTTGAACCAGAAGTTGGAAGAGGACCTCGAAAACATGCAGTCGGAGGGAGCCAATGCCTTTCCGTCTGGCGCGTCGGTTGCGGGCACCTATGTTACTCGAGCGCAAACCCGAAAAGGACGATTGTCACCCACCTCGTCCATCATTAGCGGCATAGACCCACGCATGGCGGCAGGGGAGCGGGAACCGATGGGAGGGGGATCTGGGATTCTGCCCATGGTGACAGCACAGAGAGATCGGTTCAAGAAGAAGAACACAGAGCTCGAGAACGAGTTGACCGAGACGCATCGGACTGTGCAGCAACTGCGACAAGAAGTCGCCGCGTTGCAAAAGGACAACCTCAACCTGTATGAGAAGACGAGATATGTGTCGACGTACAACCGGGGCGGGTCGACTGCGGCCTCGTCCACAGCGTATTCCAGCAATCCGAATCCTTCCTCTGTATCGATTGGGGGAAGTGGGAGCCCAGGAATCGCCATGGACAGGTATCGCAAGGCCTACGAGTCGAATCTCTCACCATTTGCGGCTTTCCGTGGTAGGGAGTCGGCTCGAGCATATCATCGAATGAGTCTTCCGGAAAGGGTGGTGTACTCAATCACACGCATGGTCCTAGCATCTCGGGCAAGTAGGAATCTCTTTGCAGCATACTGCGTGGCACTTCACGTTCTGGTCTTCTTCTCACTCTATTGGCTTGGTAGCACAGATGTTGAAAAGCATGCGGCCGGCCTGAGTTCCTCGATAGCAGCCGCAGGTGGTGCTGGATCAGTAGGATCAGCTGCCAATCATGGCAAGTGGAAGCAAGATGGGTTCGAGGGTTCTTGAAGACGTGTTTCTGTAATGCTTACCGTATGTACCCCTGTATATATGTCATTTTTTGTGTACCTAATGTAATCGCCCCCCC
>SRPU01001029.1:0-11874 GCA_018360185.1 Claviceps lovelessii
AGCTATATTTATTTAACTTTATTATAAAGTATTAGCTAAGTAAGCTAAACTTTATAAATAGCTTATTTTAAAGACTAAACTACTTCTTTAAGGAAGTAATAGTAAAAGTATAAGTATTATACTTACTACTATTTTTTACTAAGTTTATAGCTTATAAGCTATATAGCTTTAATATATAATTAATAGTTAATACCTTAAATATTTAAAATAAGGTTATTAAATTATTATACTAATTAGCTTTATTACTTACTAATAATAAGCTATTACTAAGCTATATATAAATAATAATTAAGTAAAATATAAAGTATTTAGCTTAAATCTTTTTATTATAAATTAAGGGGTAAGTAAAGTAAAAGAGATTATATAAAGTAATATAAGTTAAAGCTAGTATACTCTAACTTTATAATAAAAAAAGTTTATAGCTAAGGCCTAATAGTTTAGATTTAAATACCTAAATATTACTAAAGAACTAGCCTATATATAGTATATATACTATAAGTAAGGGGCTAGGTAGCTAAAATATTAAAATTTTAAAAAATAAGATTAAATATTCCCTTAACTCTATAAAGCACTTAAATTAGCTCTATTTATTATATAGTAAACTTTTACTTAAAAAGAGAATCTACTAAAAGCTTATAATAAGGTTATTAGCTATTAAAAGAATCTCTTTTAAGTTAATCTTTAATAAAGCTAACTATAAGAAATTAAGTATTTTAATATTTAAGACTTTAAAGTTTATATAATTAAGAAATACCTTAGTATAGTAATAATTAAAGCTACTAAGTAGTAGTAAAATACTAATATCTTTAAAGAGTATTACCTAAATAGTTAATAAAAATAAACTACTATTATATAAGAGCTAGGTATATATCTTAGCTAAAATAAAAAGTAAGATTTTATAGCTAATTTATAATAACTTTATAGTAGGCTACTATAAAGTAAGTAAAACTATTAAATAAGTTATAAGCTAATATTTCTAGCTAAGGCTAAGATAAAATATTAAAACCTATATTAGTAATTATATAAATTATTAGCTTAATAGGCTAAGGTTATACTAACCTTATAATAAGCTAGTAGTATTATTAATACCAAAAAAACTATTCTAAGAAATCTTAATAAACTTTATTATAAGCTTACCTTTAGTTAAGTAAGTAAATAGTAAAATATATAATATAATTTTAATAATAATAAATAGATTTTTTAAGTATATACTATATATTACTATAACTATAAAAGTAACTAGTAGTAACTTAGTAATTATTTTTATTAAGAATATTTTTTATAACTATAGTATACTAAAAGGCATTATAAGTAATAAAGATATAGTTTTTATTAGTAAATTCTAAGGGACTTTTTACTACCTTTTAGTAACTAAGTAGCTACTTAATACTATATTTTACCTTTAAACTAATAGTTAAACTAAAAGAATAAACTAAATCTTAAAATATTATTTATAAGCCTTTAAGTATATAAAATAAACTAACTAGCTTAATTACTTAGCTTTTATATAATTTATATATAATACTAGCTATTATATAGCTTATAGCTATATATTAATAAAGTTATTATAAGGGTATAAACCTAAAGAACTAAACTAAGTAATAAAGCTATTAAATATTATTAATTAAAATACTAAGGTTAGAATAAAAGAACTATAAGCTAAATATATAGAAATAAAGTAGCTAATTAGTAATACCTAAACTTAATATATAAAATACTATAATATTAAGTATAAGCTAATAAACTTTAATATTAAAGACTATATTCTTTTCTTTATAAAAAATATTAACTTATAATAATTAAGCTAAAAGCTTATAGTAAAATATTTAAAACCTTACTAAATTACTAAAAAAGTTAATTATTATAGCCTTACTTATTAGCTTAAACTACCTTTAATCTTAAAACTATATAATATATTTAATATTATAAGCTTTAAGCTATTTAAAGGCAACCTATACTAAAAAAAAGTAGTAGTAGTATAGCTATTTTTTAAAAAAAATACTAAGGTATATAAAATAGAATAAATTATAACCTATAAATATAAGGGTAAGTAGTAAAAATACCTAGTAAAGTAAAAAGGCTATAATAAAATAAAAAACTTATAAATACTATAAAGAGACTTTACTTTAAAAAATATAATTAAAGATTATAAGTAGTTAATATATAGCTAAATAATAGTATAGTTATAAGTAGAATAGGTTAATAAAGAAAATATATATCTCTCTTTTAGTAAAAGTAAGTTTATTTAGTTAAGTAAAGCTATATAATAAAAAAAAAAAATAAAAAAAAAAAAAGTATAAAGTATACTATTTCTATATAGTAATATTACTACTATAACTTCTCTTCCTTATTTTCCTCCCTAGCTAAATTCCCTATTAAATTAAATAGTGCCTTAGAAAATATATATAGCCTAATAGGGCATAGCAGTATAGTAGTGGGAGTCTTAGCCTACCTAGACCTAAAGTATATAAATAAAGCATAACTAGTAACCTAATAAAGAGTTAATAGTAATAGTAAAATAATAATAAAAAAAAAAAAAAACTTACTAAGTAAAGGTTTTTATAAATAAACTATAAATAATTAGACTAGTTAATAGAAATAAGTAACTAGTTTATAAACACTAGCTACTAAATTACTACATCTTAATAGCATTATTACTCTATAGTAAGCTTATATAATAATTATGCCCTTTTAGTATATTTTAACTTATTTATATTCTTTTACTTATTAAGTATAAGGTTTAATATAGAAATAGTAGTAAGTAAACTCTAAGCAGTAAGTTAGTAATAAGCTTATAAGAAATACTAAAAAACTATACTAAAATTTAAAAGTACTTTAGATTATTAGTCTTTTCCTTTATAAGGTAAAAGACTTTATAGTAAAGATATACCTAATATATATTTTACTAAGAGAAAATAATAAGTTAGTAGTAATACCTAAGTAAAAATATAGGCTAAAGAAAAAGAGAAGGTTTTCTTATATAAAAATAAGTTTTATTATTATATTTATAGGTAGTATATTTTATATTTACTTTTATAAATTAAAAAAAAAAAATATATTAGTAAAAGAATAATAGCTACTTTATAATAAGTTACTTACTATTAAAGGGGCTATATACTATAGAAATAAATATACTAGCTATAATATATTATAGCTATAAATTATATTCTTTTTTATTATTAGTAAAAGCTTTAAATTATAACTTTTAGGTATAAAGCTAATGCTTATAATATAAGTAGGGAAGTTCTTTCTTACTAATAGTAAGAGCATAGCTATTAGTATTAAACTATAGCTACTAATAAAGTATAGAGTACTTATACTATAACTATTATAATATTAGGGGTAAAATTAAGTTCTATAGTAATATAGTAATAGTATTTTATTAAAAAAGTATAATTCTTAAAAGCTATAGTAAACTAGCTAAAGATTAGTAGTAAAAAAGTAAAAAGGTAGCTAAGTACTTATAGAAAATTTATTAAAAAAAAAATAAAAAAAAAAGAGGCTTATTATAAAAATAAAGGTAAGTAGTAAAGTAATAAGTAGTAATTAAAAGAATAAAATTAGTAAAATAAAGAAAAAAAAATAAAAAAAGAGCAGTAATCTTACTAAAAGCTTATAAAGAAAAAAAGACTTATAGTTAGTAATAAGAATAATAAAGCAAAAAAGGTAGGAAAAGAAGGGAAAAAAAGGGTGCTTTTATAGTTATTAAAGAGCCTATAAAATAAGGGTATTATATATAAAAGTAATTCTAACTAAGTAATTAATGTATTTAAATTAATAAATTATAGTATAGTAATAGTAGCTTAGCTATATATTAGTAGCTATTACTAGCTATATTAGTAAAGTAAGTTTTTAACTTAATAATAATACTTTAAAAAAAAAGGGAGCTAGCTATATTAAACTATTCCCTCTTATAATATAATAAATTAAAGCTATTATAATAATTATATAAAAAGCTAGCTATATTACTATAGCTTACTTTAAGCCTTAAATTAATAAAGTAAAAAAAAAATAAAATACCTAAATAAGTTAAAGGCTAGGTAAGTAAGATAAGGGAAGAAAGAGAATAAATTATAATACCTAGTGGGTATATTACTATATTACTATAACTTCTTAGTATAAGAAAAAGTAAGGTTTTAAAAAAAATAAGGCTAGAAAATAATATTATAATATAATAACTATAGGCTAGTAAATTAGAATGCTTATAAAGAAGATACCTTTAATAAGCAGTATAGTAATAGTATAGTTACTTAACTTATTAAAAGTATACTAGTTAAAGTTATAACTAAGTGTAGTTAATAAAATAAATAATAAAAAGTAAGGGTATTTCTAAATTTAGCTTTATAAGGAAATAAGCTTAATAGTAAAGGTAGGCTTTACTCTATAGAGAAATAAGTATAATAGTAAGGGAAGTAAAGCTATTATAAAGACCTTAGGTAGATAGTAAGATAGTAGTAAGCTCTTAGTATAACTATAAATTACTAAGAAAAGGTAATAAAAGGCAGTCTTTACTCTATAGAGAAATAAGTATAATACTAAGGGCAGTAAAACTATTATAAAAGCTACTAATAAGTAGTAAGTAAGCTATAACCTATTTATAAGACTATAATTAAGGGTAATTATAAAAAAAGAGAGAGTATTTTATTATAACTATTTCTCTCTAAGGTTTTATATATAGCTAGCCTCTTAAAACCTAAAGAGGGCATAGAAGTTATAAGGTATATAGTGCCCTTATTATAACTTAGTAATACACTAAGAAGGTATATAAAAGAAGGAGCGTATATATTTATATAATAAAGTAGAGATTTATACCTTTAAGCACTACCCCCTACCTAGCAGCTACGTTGCAGTGCATCTTCTATGTCTTAGTCTTCACTCCACTAAGCAGTATCCTATATCCAGCCTTAACAGCTAATATAAATAAAGAATAAAGTAAATAAGTATATAAATAAAATAATAATAAAATAGTATATAAGTAGTAAAATAAAGGCAGTAGGAATATAGTTATACTTAATAAAGGATTTTAGGTAAGTATATATAAAAGAAAAAGAATATAAAAGTAGGTAAGAGTAAAAGAAAAGAAACTTATATATAGTATAGGTAATAGGCTTTAGGCTTTTTAATTAATTCTATATAGTTTCTAATAAGATATTAATAATAATAAATATAGTAACTACTAGCTAGCCTAAGGATAGGCATGCCTAGCTACCTATAGAGTTCCCTCTTTATAACCTTTATAATGTACCACACCTATTGTGTGAGTACCCCCTATTTATGTGTGACATCCAGCACGTAACAAGGGAGGTCTGAGAGGCTCACTATGCACAGCCCCTTGTAAGAAATTTAGCAGCTAGTGAAGAAGCTGACGACAAGAGGGGAAATGGGTTGTGAAGAAGCTGATAGAAAGAAGAATAAATACAGCAAGTGAAAGAGCTAATAAAAGAGGTAACCCAGCTAGCGAAGAAGGTAATAACAAGTGGTAAAAAACAGCTTGCAAAGAGACTGACGTAAAGAAGGGGGAACAGCTAGTAACTAAGCTAAGAAAAAAATCCTACAAAAAGCTAATGAAAAGAGTAAACCCAGCTTGCAAGAAACCTAACGAGAAGAGAGAAAACCAGTTAGCGAGATAGGTGACGAAAAGGGACAAAAACGAGCTCGCCGAGAAGAAACTAGGACTAGGGCATCCAACGCTCTCTCTACGTCTAGGAAGACAATAAATTAGACTGACATAGGGCTCTCCCATATAACGAAAGTGATAGTAAATAAAGAAAAGAATCATACAGCTTGAAAAGTTAACTTTATTTAGGCCGTTTTAGCATCTTTAAGTTAATAAAGGTACTAGATTCTTATGGCTGCCCGAATTGATCAGCATCATAGAGGCAGGCCAAGCGTTGGACTCCATGAGCTAAAACAAATCCCCTTCTATTGATCTATCTATTTTCTCATCACCTTCTTCGCTAGCTATTTTTCCCTCTTTTCTTTAACTTTTCTTTCTAGAGTGCTGCCGGAAGCAAGCAACCCCCCCCCCGCCCCCCCAACAAACACACACTTTATAGCGTAAGGTCTTTCAACACTACATTTGTTCTGCAGTCTACATTGCGAAACATTAGATTATTGACTGGTCGCCGAAGAGTATTTCCTTTTGAAGTAGCTAATTGTAATCAGAGGTTGTAATAGTCTCTATATAACAACCTCACTTTGAAGATTCAAAGCGGGAAGCTACGCTCCTCCTTAACTTGCCTTCCTTCGCGCACGATAGTTGAAGCTAAGTAGTTATCTCGAAAAGAAAAGTGCAGTCTACTTAGACACTGGCGAAGCGCGTAGACCACCAAAATCAGGGACAACCACATTATTATTTGAACATCGAACTACAGTGCCACCTGGTCTATTCCTAGCGTTATACGACGAAAGCCGTCTGCTTAGGTAGGTAAAATGCCTGACGCAGCGATTACCGCAAGTATCAACACAAGCTAATGAATGGAGAAAGAAATTAAGACAGAGATCCAGTGGTTTTGCCATCTTATGCAAGATTTTATGCAGGGGCATAGAATAAAATATTATAGAACTTCCTGAATACAAGCAGTAACGTAAGATGCCTAAAAAAAGGAAAAAAAGGAAGGAAAAGGAAAAGAAAAAACGAAAGGAGAAAAGGGGAAAAAAAGGAAGAAGGGGAGAAAAGAAAAGAAAAGAAAAAGGAAAGAAAAAAAGAAAAAATAGATACAATAGAATACTCAAGCTGTTGCCGTCTTCCTTCTGCAGAATTATGTGTAGAGGCATAGAATCGGATATCCCATAACATCGGTAACGCAAGCAGCCACGCAAGCCAACGAAAGAAACCAGTCGCAATACAATCATCTTCCCCCTGCAGAATCCCATGCAGAGGCATAGAATTAGATATCCCACAGAATCCTCAACGAAAGCCTCATCGCAAGCCCTAACGCAAGCCTTGACGCAAGCCTGGTGAGTCGCCAGCGTGCTTGGAAGAAGATCGCGCGAGAGCTTCGTAATATGCCTTAGGCATTCAGCCATAATACAACTAGGCAGAGATCAGAATTGTAACGTAATTCTAATCTATAATATACACTTATATAGATTCATCCGTCTTCTTAATGTTACGCATAGCTTTGTGATTCTTATCCTAAAAGGGCACGAATCCGGTGTTTTGTATAACTTGTATATAGAAAACACATTTTGAGGCCTCCCTTTGATCGCTGGCTTTGTTGCTTGCAGTCGAAAAGAACAGTCATAGTATGTTTTTCCAGGCTGTTCTCCCGAACTTGTATGTGGAGATGTAGAACGCGTCTGGCTGTCCCCATTTCTATGGTCTACTGGGTAGAAAACACTAAATGGGTCTACGGGTACATGTCTTTTTTCAGTTCTTCCCCCGTGTTTCCCATTCCACCACGGTGTATCATCTTGACCCGGGGAAGACTACATGTAGCACCTCACAAAGGGCTTCGCAAGGTCTGGCAACTTAGCACCCTCCTCCCAATCTCCCCCGTCAACCTTGTGCCGTATTAGCTCCATCCCCGCAAAAACCAACCGCGTACGTAACAACATCCACCCATCGAACTATGCGCAACAGTCGCGCCAGGCTCATGACCTCGGAGAATACCCCAGAGACCCGGAAGTCCAGACCATGGCTAGGGATCGAATGGTCCGGTCTATTACATAAAAACATGACCCCTTGGAAGGGATCTAGAGATTCCGCGCCAACTCCACTTCCCCGCGCTAAGCAGCCCCTGCCACGTCACATGCTCAGCTCTGAGGGAGGGGATTCCTACGTGATAGGGGGGGGCCAAGCCGAATCAAAAGAACATGATGACATGCCCGGGGGCCAGAAGGTAGGCATCACCTCATTGACTAGGAGGGTTAGGCATCGGTTTGGGGCCCTTGCCACGTCCCCTGTTGGCTAAACATCCGCGGAAGAGGTCACGTGTGCTCGTAAAGAGACGCTTGTACTTGAACATAATCCCGTCTTGGTGATAACCAACAGGGCCCCGTCCAGTGGTTTCGGGCATGTACTTCCGAACATTGAAGTGCCGGCAGGGCCAACGGGGTCACGAGACCGACGCCACTGCCGCTTCATACCCAAGTAGGCAATACTTGGGCTGCATTGCCCTGAGCCAACCTCGCACCTGCCCAGTAGTTTACGCAGTAACTGCACTGCTGGTGCTAATGTGGTCTGCTTGGTAGCCAAAGACCCGGCATGAAGCGTTGATAGAAGTGCCCGCTCGTGCATACATGTGTAGATGACTAAATACGAAATGTCATTGGCGCGCTTCGGACACGTACAAGTTATGGACACATATGTATGTATGTACATGTTCAGTGCGAAAAAGTTTCGGAAGTACCTACGACCCACCGTACCACATAATCAAGTATCCGGAAATTCGTTTACGCCGTCGCTTACACGCACGGAACGAAGGGCCGTCACATCGTGAAGAGTCCCATCTTTGAACACCCGATTGCAGATAAAAAAGGCTTTTGGATTGCTCGAGCAAAGACAAAGACGCATCCCCGTACAACAGACTGACTACTTAAGCTACACCGGTCGATATAAGCACTCCACTAGCAGACATAAACTTGAACCAAAACACCCTGTGCAATCCCATTGAATAGATACTCCTGTGTCGTCGAGGTGCATAACGTCGTACTTTTGTATATACTTGAATTAATTTCGTGCTGAATCAGTCATCCCACAATCTCCGCGATTCACTAGCGTCCCTGGGTCGTCATGAAACGCGTTGCGCATCAACTCGTCAACTCGCGTTCGAATATCCAGCCGCTCATCATCGGATTCGATTCCGTTACTTTGAAAGATTAAGAAAGAAAAAAGGGAAGAAAAAAAAAAACGAAAACTAGCCACCCGTCTACCCAATGGGGGCACACGAGAACACTCCTCTTGTAGTACCAGCTTGAAATGACTTGATCTATTAACGTCAAGATTAGCATCATGTGTCTTGTTTGTTTTGTTCCTTCGCCCTTTCTTTCTGCCAATAAATACAAAGAGACATAAACTTACAATATCGTCGATGCTGGCATACGTTCCACAGACCAAGACAACGATGCCAATCAGGAAGCAGAACGCGTTCATGATAGAATTGAGCAAGTTCTCCTTGGCATACCACTTGCCCTTACGGAGAAGCTTGAACCACATCCAGGCTGGCAGATAGAAGGTGAAGCCAGAGATGAAGAGAGATGAGGAGATGGAGAGCAGATCGTTGAAGATGGGGATCACTTCGGCAATGATGAAAGCGGCGAGGGTGATGGTGCTGATGACGGCGAGCCAGGTAGCCCACCCCTTGGGCGTATTGATAAAGCGCGTAATCGAGTCCTTGTAAATTCGGCCGTGGATATAACGCCCAATGACGGTCGTGTTGATGGATCCGGAAATGAAGATGACGGGTAAAGCGACCCCAAAGGCGATCTTCGAGAGGGTGTGGCCGGCCGAGAGCAGAGATGGTGACTTGACGTCGACTCCGACGAATGCATAAACCACAGCACCGGTAATAGTGTAGATGAAAATCTCAATGAGACCCAGGGACCAGATGGACTTGACGTAATCTGTGGGGGTATGCATTTCGTCCATGAAGGAGAATTGACACATGGAGAAGCTGTAGGCGAAGCAGATGTTTGTAATGGCAATGAAGCCTTCCGCAAACGATAGGTTCTCCTTGGGCCACGCTGACCAGTTGACCGCAGACAAACCACCAGGAGCCTCGCTAGCCACAACACCAGTTCCGATAATAGTGATACCGATGGCGAGCAGGATAGAGACGAAATCGATATATCCAAGAATGGCAACCTCGGCGAACGACGGAGGAATGGCGATGAGCAGCAGGATGATGGCAGAGACGACACCAAACACGACTGAGCAGGCGCCGTTCTCGGTGATATTGAGGAAGGCGATTGTACCCGTCAAGCAGTGCGATCCAACCAAAAAGGTCAGCTGAAGAACAAACATGGCACCCACCACCTCGTAACCAAAGCGTCCCATCAGAAGACGACCGGCATCGGCATAGTGGGCGACTTCGGGATAGGCAATCTTGACCTTGCCAACAATGTCACTCGTGTAGATGGCAATCAGTCCGAGACCAATGCAGCAGATGACACCAGCAACCATGCCCAGGGAAGCAAATGCAGCCGGTAAACTGAGAGAGCCAAGAGCAATGGCCTCCACAATGAGGACAATGGTTAGTCGTTTCCATCCCAGGCGGTGGAAGTGGGCGTTTCCCTCGGCAGTTTTTTGCTTCTCCAAATCCGTTCGCTGCTCCTCAAAATCGGTGACCTCACCCGCGATGGGGACACCAAGCACGTTGTCTGATGTATCTAGATCCGACGAGGACATTTGCTTTTCTGCGTTGGTCTTTTCAGACAGAACATGATCGCGTACGACGGGTTCCGACATTTTTGTTCTTCTTCTTTCTTTGGCGAGCTGAAGGCCGGGCAAAAAAAAAAAAAAAAACAAGTGTGAGGGGATGAGCTCGAGATGAACTTTGAGAGCCAGACCCAGCACGGGCAGTTGGGACACGATGAGGGCCCGGGGGAGTAGATGGTACTCTGTTTGGAGTGGAGAGAAAGGAGTCTCGAGAACGTGTAAGAGGAGGAAAGGAATTCAAGTCCAAGTGCCAGCAACTTGACGAGACGAAACAATGGGGTGTGGGACGGGGACCAGACAATTGAGAAGCTCCGAGTCGAGCTTTAAGAAGTAATGGGAGATGGACCTGCTCTTATCGCGTGAGCTGGACCTACATATACCTGGGGGGTCTGGCAAGATACTGCGCGGTGTGCAGTGTTAGCAAGCGATATTATGATGGAGAGGATTCAGACGAGGGCCAGGGGTCAGGGGCGAGAGCCTTGAAGCTTGGGGTAAATTGTACCTGGTGTGCAAGGATCGGAGGCCGCGAAGAAGGGGTTGGGAAGAGTGCGGAATGGAAAGATCCAAACCAGGATTAAAAAAAAAAAAAAAAAAAAAAAAACAGTCTAGGACGCCGCAGACGGAGGCGGACATGGCAATGGGCAGGAAGCACTTAGTCGAGCTTTCTTTTTTGCCGCCGGCCGGGAACCCGGACACATTAGCGCGGCCCAAATGAACCCCCCGTCAACCCAATTAGTACATAGACATTTCATCCAACCTCGCGTCACGCGACAATAACAACCAAGCTGCGGACTGCTCATCGCCCAGTCTGCAGCACTAGGACCGATAAGTGGAACAAGCCTCGACCTAGAAAACCCTATCATGCATTACATATGTATGTATGTATGGTATGTACATACATGATGTACACATGTACAGGTGAAAACAAGCAGAATGGGAAGCCAAAGGCAAAACCCCTCAATAGCAAGATAGGCGCATGCGTAAACAGACCAAGCGAGTGGGTCAATGCCAGAATCAGAATGGGACCGCAGGGTGAGCGGGCCATGGATGGGAAGGCGAGAGCAGGCCAGTCTGCAAATGTTGTCAGTTCGTTTACATGCAAAAAGCACGCACGCACGCACACCTAGGAATAGACGGTAAACTGGCAACTCGCTGATCCGTTCGTCCTGAAGAGTCGGAAACCAGGATATGCTAGAGCCATGGAAAACAAAAAGCCTCACGCGGGCATGGGACCGGCGGCCGACGGGTCAAATGCGGACATGGAACCAACATCTCGTGCTGTTATCAAAACGGAAGCCCACTGCATCCAACACCAGAAGCCATCAGAGCTATTGCCGCAGTACCCCAGATCGGCTCCCCGCAAACGTTCTTTTCGTCCCTCGTCAAGCCGCTTCATGGGCGTCCATTGAAGGAATTGCTCAAACCAGCGATGTGCCGATGCTGGTCTAGTTTGAACTTTTGGATCTTTTGCCACATGGTACAATATTGTATAT
>SRPU01001030.1:0-11852 GCA_018360185.1 Claviceps lovelessii
TCCTACAGCTCAATCACCAGGTCCCTCGATAAGAGCGGCTGCTTATTCCGTCTCCCCTGTTCTGGTCAATTGGTTCCAAAAGGAAAAGAAATGCAGAGAAGGCGCGGGGGGGTTATGCGGATGGGCTGGCTGGGCTGGGCTGGGCTGTTTGGCAAGCTTGCGCCTCTTTTGCACAGGGCGCTGTGGTCCTGTGGTCTCTGCTGGGGAAATGCATTCTAGTCTGCTCACGTGATGTGGACGTGGGAGGAACGAGCACTGAGTAGGGTAGTTGCTCCATTCGGTGATGGTTTTTTTTTTTTTTTTTTTTTTTTTTTTTTCTAAGGAGAGAAAGAGAAGGGGAAAGGGAAAGAAGGAAAGAGGAAAGGAAAAACACGGATATTTCTCAAGGGAAATGCCTTGTTGCGTCCGTGTCTGTCCGTGTCGCATGTTGCACAATGTCACCCTTGACACGAACCAGACCAGATTTTCCCAGTGCTTGTGCTGTCTCGAGAGCCGCATGGGAAGAGTCTCGACCTTGATAGAGGCTTTTCTTAAAAGCAGTTTGTTTTGAAAAAAAAAAATTATATATATATATATATATATATATATAAACAATAGCAGATGGGAGGGCCAAAAAGACGGGCAAGTGGTTTGAGTATCTGCTGTTTCCAACTCTCGCTAAATAACATCGTCTCTGTTTTCCTTTGCCTGGTTCATTAACCGTTTTCATTCATTTTCCCCCCATGTTACTTGTGTTTCTCAACCAAAACTCCTCTCCTGCGGGTTCATCATGTACTCGTGCCCCAGACGCCACCAGCAGCATGACGAGAGCTGGTAGCTGCGTGTGGCTTGGATACATCGCGAGCACGGGATTTCCATCGCATAGACATGGTTTCTTTCACCTCGGCTTTATACACATTGTATGTACAACGTGTACCAAAAAAATGAAGCTAGGTGCGTCACTGCGAACACGTCTTGTCATTCCGGACGCCGTCCATCGCATGTATCAACAACCATGCCGCCTTGGCTCTCCAGCCTCACTGCTTCACCTTCAAATGCTCGACTTTGTCCTAGTTCCCCCATCTCAGCCTCGTCTCAGAAACCCCCTTGTCCTGCCACCCCCGGCCGCCATGGCGTCTCGCGGCGTCCTGGCAAATGAACATGTCAGAAAAACATCACCCCATTAAGAGACATGGCCAGGCGCTTCATGTTGTCCATCCCGTCGGGTTGAGCAATAATTTCCGCAAAGGGTCCTGGGAGATCTGGGCAGGGGGTTCCGAAGCGAACCCCGGATTGTTTGCGAGGGGGTACCTGGTAAAAACCTGCGGGACGGAGTTTGTCTTTTTCTTTTTTCTTTTTTCTTTTTCTCATCTGTATGCGTTTCGAAACAACAAAAAAGGGCAAAAGAGGCAGGACGAGGCAGGACGAGAAGGGAGAGGGGACAACAGAAGGTGAAAAATTCGGTTGCGAATCTGCCCTGAATCAACGAGGTCCGCATCTCTTCATATTGCGCTGCATCTGACATGTCACTCACGTCAAACAGGCCGGCCACCCAAGCCCGGAGATTCGGTCAAGCCATCATGCACACCTGTCCCGGGCTGTCCTGTCTGTCCAGAGGTGAGTGCCAGCAACGAGTCGTGACAGTCCAGGGTAGGCATGGAAAAGAGTCACAAAGACGCGGCTGCTCGGCACTCGGTGAGGCAGGTACACCAAGAGTCCAAGACATCGACGCCTCAGAATGCAGAAGAAGCGAAAAGTGGCCGCCGCCCTTGCAGCCAATTGCGGATGGAAGACGACGAACCCTCGGAGGCTTCGGCTACCGCTGCCATGGGTCTCGCTGGCAATGACGAAGAGAAGGGGATAGAAAGACGTGGACACGAATAGAACGGTTGACACCACGAGTCTCCCTTGTTGGACTGCGCTTCTTGCGTCCCGAGTCCTGACTGGCCAGCATGCTGCATTTGCGCTGGGAAAAAAAAAAAGCCAATTTCTTCCATCAATACGGAACCCCTGCCGTGCTACATGCTGCTCAGTAAGCTATGGCTATGAGAGAAACAGAATAAAAAGGTGGGAGGGTGGAAGTGGCATGGACTCCAGGAGGGAGGTGTCTGCCAGTCGCGCATGATACACGTCGTAAAAATCCAAGCAGGCTGCTTCTCGCCCTTCCCGCGAGAATAAGTCGCAGATGAATAAACACAAAAAAGAGCGACAAGATTTGCCCAACATGTCGTGGCAAGGATACTCGTCGAACTGGACATGATGGATTATGCCTCTCCAGGGTCTCCATCGCGACCTGTGTACTGCAAGCAAGCCTGCAGTTCTGAGCTCTGCAGTCTGCAGTATGCACATGCTGGGAAAATTGCCAATGGCGTGTGTGACCGACCAGTCACATCGAGATTCCCGCATCCTCTGCTCTCAAAGGGGCCTTTTTGCCCCCACCGGCACGTCGGTAAGTCATGTTGCAATGGTCTTGACTCTTGAGGAACTGGGATGGTCCAGACGGCTCGGCTCCCATTCATTCAGCAACAACGCAGAGAGAAGATCCGAGAGCCGACCATCCATGCTGTCATGTCCCCGGGGGGGGGGGGGGGGGTGAAAAGTGGCATAAAGCGCCTGACTGTTCCCCAGGACTCTGCATCATAACCAGTATCTCATTCTCGCGATACTTTCCCATGTCTTCAGCACAGTACTGTAGATAGGTAGATAGGCAAGTACGGCCGATTTGTAGAGGTCATCATGCATGATGAGAGAGAAAGGCGGACCGAATTCGCGTTATCCGATACGATATGTGCTTGAATAGAAGTGCTGATTCTCCATGTGTTTTCTTGCTTTGTGGCGCCTTGTATCGACGCTGATCGCGTGGGGATCTCCGTTTGTGCGGGCATCTGCGTTGGATGGAAGGGATCGAGATTCCAGAAGGCGCCGTTTCGTCATGGTGCTACCGATAAAATGCTTGGAAGGAATTCTGTCCCGTGATCGTCCCAATAGGCTTAGCTAGTACTTGTCATCGCCTTTGGGTAGGCCCAGATACTCATCTACCATCTCCGTAGGTACTTGAGCACGCCCACTCACCTACTTGGGTACCTAGGTACCAAGTAGATATCTGGTCTCGACGGTACGTTGCGTGGACTTGGACACTACCAATCACCATCGCACGCCGTAATCCACGCCCGCCCGCGCAGCTCGGTAGGTGGGTACTAAGTTGGGTAGGTACTTTGGGTGGGTAGGACCTTCTCAGAGAAGGTTGGTAAAAGTGGGTGGCAATGCGACTTCCCATCTCCCTTCCTGCCACCCTTCTGCGTGAGACGCGGCATCCAAGTTGCTCCTTCCCCAGGTCTAGTAGTCGCATCTGATGATCTTGATTCATTCCTACTTCATTCCTGCTTCGGTTCTGACAGCCAACCATCCCGGTTCCGCCGCGTACTGTACGATTTCCGTCGGAATTCCATCAATTGCTTAACCCTCAGCAAACATGCCCGACTAGAGTATGCATCGTGCATCGCGCATCATGGATCGCGCGTCGTACTTCGCGTGTGGTAGCGGTAGCAGACACAAGACAGGCACACGAAGAACTGGTATCACAACTTGCCTCGGCGTCCATGACAACGTCCAACAATGGCAAGAAAGGAAGCAAAAAAGGAAAGCAGCTGAGCTTCCCGATAGACATAGACCCCTTGACAACTTGCCCAATCGACTAGCCCTTACTACAAATACCTAGCTAGCCAAGCTTCAGCGATGTTTTGACGGGATATGTCAGTTTAGAACAGTGACTGTCAGGCCGTCTCGTCAGGAATGACTGAGTTAGCGTCAATGACGGCACCCATCATCAACAGATGCAACCAGACATATTCCACGCGGAGTCATGAGCCTTGCAAGTGAACTCGAGCAGAGAGATTAGACATACGATTTGTTTTTATTTTCCTCGCGCTCGTGGCTAAAAAAAAAAAAAATCCCCCCAAAAAAAAAATCAATGCATCATCTGATGGCCTTAAGTTCTATACCCTACACCCCACCCCACCCCTCTCCTCCCCAAACTTCTATGCTACAGACGGCGAAATCAAAGCCTGCCTGTTTTCCTGCGACTTTGTCCTCATGAACTGCTTCGGCAATGGCTGCTAACCATCTACGCGACAGGAGCCATGAAAAAAAAATGGGGTGTAGGTGGGGCCCCGTGGTTCGTCTTGCAATTTTTACCATGAGCACAATCCATTTTGACCATGGTGAATCTACGATCTTCTGGTAAAAGCCGATGCTCGCTGGTGTCGTTTGTGAAGGGCAATCTGCTCAATCAAATAACTTGGGCTACCCCCGGGGCGTATGCCCAAACGTTGATCGGACTGGCTCCCCGGGTTCCCCCCCAAAGGGGCACCAACAAGGTCAAGTGGGGTTCTCGCAACCACAGTTGCACGTCGGAACATCATAGAGCCGGCACCGAGCCAATGTCAGAAGCCCGCAGCACGTGAAATGTGGGATGAACATCGAGATTGTGCCGAATGGTCTAGAAAAGTGACAAGATTGCCCTCTGCTCCTTGGCTGGAACTGCGACTTGCAGGATAATGGCATACAACCTGTGCTGTCCATGCATCCATTTCTGATTTCTGAAGCACTCTGCAGACCGATCCACCGATGACCGATGATCGATCACGGACTAGACTCCCTCACGGCGTGCCATTAATAGCAAATCCGGTCCTGGTCCTGCATGGCGAGCCACATCTTTCACAGCACAGCCCTACTCGATCATGTCGGGGCTCCATTCTCCAGTCAAGATCTTGAGACAATGAAGTGGATGGGAGCCGGTAGATGCACAAGCACATGTGCTTCTCACTGTCGCAGTACCAGCAACAAACACGATATAGCATGCAGCCGAAACGAAAGCCCTCTGTCCGAATCAATCCACATCCACAACGATGGCGGGAATGTAGATCCCCCTTTGGCCGGATCACGATGTGCCAGGAACAAAATCGGAAAATTGACTGGCAATCAGCTTTTTTTTTTTTTTTTTTTTTTTTTTTTTTTAATTGTTTCAAGCCATGAGTCGAAGAAGATTCTGGCGGATGAGCCTATTCTCATTCGTTGTGCACAGGACGAGCACTTGAGCATTTCCTGGCCACACAGAATAGCAGACAATGAAGCTCTCACGTTTTTGATCCACTACGATGAGCCCTTCTCAGTTCTCATCAAGAGCTCCGTCACGTTGGCCTTGGACGGCAGCCTAAGCGCCCTGCCATGCCAGCCCACCGCAACCGCCTGAACTGCTACATGCAGATGGCAAAGTAAGCAAACGACGCCAAGCTTCTGTTTACATCACACACGCACACACGCAAATTGTTTGACAACATCCTCGAAATAGGACACACGAAGAGCATTATTCTTCAAGCACCGTCACTCACGGCTCAGATTCTCTCTATTCGTTACAGCCACCGGCAGTTGCTCCGAATCGGATGCGCAAGAAAACCTCTTGCAAAAACCGTTCGATTCTCGTTGAACCGATCCTTTCTTCCTTCAACAGGTACTAGCCGAGCTGCACTTTCACCAATGGTGGGCTCTGTTATCCGCTCCAAGCAAGGATGTCACAACACCAAAGCAGGACATGACATCATAGCACAATGGGTTCGCGCTGCTCAAGTGAGTTGTGCCGCTAAGCCCCAGACTCAGTTCGGAAACCAATAGAAGAACATGGCGTTCTGCAGCCTGCTAGGCCGCTGATTATCTCGAACCGGAACTGTTTCCACGCATTTTATTCCTTCACATGTGGCATATCTGTGATTATTCATGGATCTTTTTTTTTTCTTTTTCTCTTTTTTTTTTGCCCTTCCCTTTGGCAGCACTCAGCGTACTGGAGAGTTTCGTTCGCACCTCTTCTACGTGATGCGCACAAGGCCGACCGATATTGGACCACGGCGAGTCTAACAAGGATGTGTCGGATATTTTGAATGATGACGTGACCATAACTGGTCTTGCGTCCTGGAGCCTGCCAAATATGCGCTCAAAGCATGAAACGCATGATCAAGAGAAACCGGCTTCTAAAGCCTGCTGAGATCGGGTATCATGCATTTGGGGACCGGCAATGGAGCGAGTATAAATTTGGTGGATTCGTGCCGACGAGATGGTCAACGGTAATGGTGAAAAAACCAGAACCAAAATGGAACAGCTCGGGATGGTGGGTCCTATTTTCTCCACTGCCCGTCAACCTCTGCATGTACCTCAATACTTTGATCACACGCCCCCCCACCTTGTCATGGGGGTGTCTCCATCCAGCCCTCTTCCATCCATGATCTGATCGCAATCCTAGCCTGAGAGCACCAGAACTTCACTCTCTTTTTCTATTCCTCTCTGCTCCTCTGCTCCTCTGCTGCTCTGCTCTCTCCACTCCACAACTGGCTAGGTCATAGTTCATTCTTACCCTGGCCATCGCCGCCTCGTTGACTATGAAGTAGTGGCTGCAGGCTTTGTTAGAGGCACCGACTGCGCCGGACTGCTTTATTGCTGCTCGAGCGTTCAAACCAGCTTCCTGCCGAGAACTTCGTCACCCGTTGTCCAAAGCGTTCAACCAGCTCTCTGTCGTTCTGGATCTTGAGATATTCTCGTCTTCTGCCCACGCTCGCCAGTTGGTCGGTTCGACAAAGCGACATCGATAATCGCACACTCGGAGAACCCTTACAGGCGCAGTCTCGTGATACCCCTTGGGCCGGGCTTTAAAGCAGCGAGGAAAAGCTACATACTTACTCCACGCAGAGCAACGACGCCGTTGCTTTTTCATGCCTTCGTCATACAGATAAACAAGTCTGAAATACCAGCTCTCGGCCACGAGCTGCTCGAAGCCATAGTATTCGGGGTTTTTTTTTTTTTTTTTTTTTTCTTCATTATTATTATTACTATTTTCTCTCTCTACCTTTTACCCAGTGCTGGGGGACAGTCGGAATCGTGTCCTTCAATAATAATAGCAACCAGCACGCACGCACTCACTCCCTCCTGTCCCTGTACCGCACTATTCCTCCTCTCCTCCCCCCCCCTTCCGATCGATTCGAATTCGTGGATGTCGGCTTAGCGTCATTGTTTGCATCATTGCCCACCTCTGTCTGCCCACCACCACGCTCTCCTCCAGCTCTAGCTCATAGCTACCTACCTACATTGCCCGGCGCCTTTCAGCCGGTTCGGCTTGCAAGCCTGTTGCGAAACCTTTTTCTTGCTTTTTTGCCGTTTCCTCGTCGCTCTCCGATCTATCCTCTTGTATCTCCGTGCTTGACACCCGACATCTCGATTCGCGCCACTCTTGCCAGGTAGTCAGTCCTCTTTATCGCCAGCGCCGCCAATTCGCTTTTCGCCAGCTTTCTCATCTTCGATCATACCGAGTGGCCCTTCACGTATCGCAGACTGCCGAAGTGGGGAATATCCGTCACATATCAACATTGCCGACAACACGTTCGCCGCCTCTTCCAAGAGCACCCACGACTATTCATTGGCTCTTTCCCGCTTCTTTGAACCCTCTACCAGCATCTAATGTCAGTCAATTCCGTCCGTCATTAATTTATCATTCTCTTTGGCGTGCGTATTCTCCGGAAACTACACAGCCCGCTATTCAGGCGCACCTATCAGGCGTACCTTTTTCGGCGTACCTACATGTTGAATACTTGAATCATACCACCACATCAGACTGTAGAAACTGACCGTCTTTTCCGTCAACCGTATCTCATTGTAGGGGTCCTCTAAAATCCGTCTTTATGACTCGTGAATTAGAGAGCATCTTCGCAGACTTGGGTCTATCCCAATATCTCGGTGCCTTCCTTGACCAAGGATTCGACGCATGGGACATTATTCTTGATATTCAAGAATCAGATCTGTTAGTACAATCTCACGACGGCAAACGTTCCAAAAAAAAAAAAAAAAAAAAAACCCCCAAAAGGGTTCAAGGGGACATTTTTCTTGCTGACACCAGTGAAACAGAGATGCTTTGGGTGTCAAATTGGGCCATCGGAGGGTAAGCTAATAACCCTTGCATGCTAATGCAGCTCATGGGTGACATAAAGGTTTGTCTAATCTTTTTTGTGTCCTGCAGAAATTGCAACGGCGGATAGCGAATGCAAGAGGTATTGCGCCAAGTATATCACTGGCGTCATCAAACAAGCCCGGCTCGGATGAGTTAAAACAAGATGGATTGAGACAAGAGGCATCTCGCACCGATACCAACTCAGAAACCAATGGCGTGACCAAGAGGAAATACCGTCGTCATCCCAAGGTAAGTCGTGAATCATGAGATGTGTTTGTATGACCGAGCATTATTGATATATATATATATATATATATATATATATAAATACAAACCTGGCGCTAACATCCACCTCTAGCCTGACGAGAATGCCCCCGAACGCCCGCCTTCAGCATACGTCTTATTCTCGAATAGTACGTCTAATTTTATGTTTTGGTGCAAAAACAAGAACTTCCATTAGAGCCGCGAGCTGACAGAATTTCTTGTTCAAGAAATGAGAGATGACTTGAAAAGTCAAAACCTTACCTTTACCGAGATTGCCAAGTTAGTGGGTGAGAATTGGCAGAGCCTTCAGCCCGGCGACAAAGAGATTTATGAGAGCCAAGCCAATGCCGCCAAAGAAAGGTTTCATCAGCAACTCGCCGAGTACAAGAAGACGTCGGATTACCGGAAGTATATGCAGTACCTGCATGACTTTAAAGAGAGGCAAGCCAAGCAGTATAAAGGTATTTGCCCCCGGCAATCTCATTCCCCTGGGGGACTCTTGAACACAAATTATGCATTCCTTGTTTTGTTTTTGTCTTGTTTTTCTTTTCTATAAAAAAAAAAAGGGCGGGGACGGAAAGGAAAAGAAAAGGCTCTAAAATGATGCATCAAACCAGGCCAAGAGTCATCAAAACGCACCAAAGTCGAACCGGCCAGACTGCGCCACGGTAGTACGAGCAGCAGCGCAACTCCAAATACAAATTCGAGCGGAAGTGGAAGCAGCAGTGAGCGTCTTCGAGGAAGTGAGCCGCCACCTAGTCGTCGGGAACGGGTGGATTCCATGGCTTCGGTGACAGGATCTCAGTACTCTTCGGCTGCACCCACACCGATATCAGCACAACATTCATACGATGATACCAGTTTGTCTCCCCGGACATTGCAGTTCGACAAGGCCAGCCCAACAGAGACCCAAAATCGTCATTCTCGCCATCCGTCCAACATTTGTGGCAGGCCACGCACCGACTCCATACAGCAGCACTTACCATCACTATGCGACATGTTGGACACCAGGCAAACGAACAGGACACATTCTGGGTCAGCCGCAGCAGCATCGTCGCCGGATGGGAATCCCTATATGTCCAGCCAGACAACAAGCTTGTCTGGACGGCCATCACTTGATGGCATTTCGAGCCTGTCGTCGGGCCGAACTCCTAGTCTGCGACATGAATCGTCGTCCAACAGTACACAAGCATCCGGAAGCTCAGTCGGGAGTTTTGGACGCACGTATACGGATGGGTCCCTTCCTATCCACTGTCTGCTTTCAGATCGATCTACAGATAGGCCATCATTTTCTGAAAGGCGGCTCAACCCCATTATGGCTGGCGGTGGCGGCGCAATGAGCAGGCAAAAACCACTACCTCTCGAATTTACTCAAGGTCCTAGTGGATATGGTAAGTCCTTTCTTCTTTTTCTCAACCTTGATCTGGCTCCGCCGAAAGATGGCTGATATTGATTTGACTTTTGAAGGCTTTCAGTCGGACTCATCGCCCTTTTCACATATGAAAGTCGAGCAGTCCAGTGAAGGCGACGTAGTCATGACGTCGGATGAGACGATGCCGCTATCCGAAGAAAACGGGAGTGCGAGAAATAGCCTGGATGGCATGGATGCCTTGCTCAGGGCAGGGGAGATTGTCGGGCGAGGTGGCCGGCGCTGCTAGCCTACCAAGCCATGGTGTTGCCGAGGCATGCAGATGTTTTTTTTCTTCTTGGCGCATCATCACGTACATTCTTGTTCCATTTTTTTTTCTCTCATTCTTTTTATTCATCTCGCTCTCACATTTTGTTCTTCCATATATATTGCTTGTCCTTTTCATTTTATGTCCTCCCGCGCCAGGTGGTTGGAACAACAAAGTCGAGACGAATGTGGGGGGAATTGTCACGAACATCACGACAAAGATGGTTTTTCTTTTTCTTTTTCTTTTTCTTTTTCTTTTTCTTTTTCTTTTTCTTTTTCTTTTTCTTTTCTTTTCATATTTTCATATTTTCATCTTTTTTCCCCTTTCATCTTTTCCTTTCTTCTTTTCTTCCCTGTTTTCTTTGGTTCGGCATAAGTCGTTTTAACGCACCATCCGGCGGGGATATACTTTGGTAAAATTGTGAAAGGCGTTGGCGATGTGATGGCGGGAACAGGATATGTCCAGCCCTGTTTGGAATGAAATGCATGGGATGCGAACGGGAAACATGTGTCTGGAAGGACCAAGGTCGATGTAGAGCAGATTTGCTCCAAAGAGAGTACGTGGGAGAGAGGAACGTTGAGCACGTCGAGCACGTGGAGCATAGAAAATGGTGATGATGTTGCGGGGAGAGAGAGTTGCGACAAGGACAGCGGCGCAACCGGCCAACTTTTCCGCCATGGGAGGAGGAGAAAAATATGACTGGGTACATGTTGCGAAGAACACGGCGTTGTCCATTTGAGTCGTGAAAGTATAAGTCGAATCTACTATCATGACCCGTCATCGTAGTTTGCCACAGACCGGGCGCAGTGACATGTGTTTTTCGCTCCAAGCAGGCCCATTTTGGTTCTGGTGCTGCTTGGAGCGTTCCAACCTGTTCAACACGACGAAATGTGTTAGGGGCGGTGCGTGCCACGCGGACCGGACACCTGGAGTGGAAGGGTACTAGATGTGAGTGGGTTGACTTTGGGGTTTTGGGGGACACGGGCTGGACTGTGATGGTGCAGGCGGGATGAGGAGGGGAAGGTGAAAGAGAAGAACAAGGATTTCCATTTATGAGTATATATATATATATATATATATATAGATATAAGGGAGAAAAGAAAGGAGAAAAAAAAAGAGAAAAAAAAGAGAAAAAAAAAAGAGAAAAATAAAGCCATCATTAAAGGTTAAACCTTTCCGCGGTGAACAAGAATAGCCATTCCACTGTACACAATTCATATGGAACTTTGCTGCCGAACACAAAAGACTACTGGCTTCATGGCCACCACGTCTACGTACCTCGTATGTACAGCACGTGTATCGTGGCCCCGATAAGAGCAAGTGCTTGCGAGCCCAAACCACCACCTCTCCGCCTCCATCACACATTTGGACCCAAGAACCAAACCCAAGACCGAGACAAGACCAAGACCAGAGCCACAGCCACAGCCATAGCCAAAGGTAAAGCCAAGCCAAGCCAAAACCCGAACCAAAACAGAACCGCCCCACGCTTCATAACATATAATGCCCACGTTTTGTCTCGTTAAATAATGTGCACTTCGATCCACTAGGTTCCCGCCAACCTTTTCCCCCTTTACCTCATAGAGAGTCCCAGGACCTATTCCCCGCCTTCAGTCACCTCTGCCGTCCAGTCCTTGCGAATCCTGAGCTCGTCCAGATTCTGCGAACTGTCAATCACCAGGCCCTTCTCGTTGGCCAGATGCAGCAGACAGATGAAGCAGTACGACGTGGATATGTCCTTCATGGCCGTTTTGGGGTAGACGGACTGCAGGCCGTTCATGACTTGGGTGAAGTTGAGCGTCGGATCATCTTCTGCGGAGGGCTCGGGTTTCTTTTCGTCTGGCTCGGGAGAATTGGTTGCTGCTTGTGCTTTGGGAGGCGCCTATATGAGGTGGGTCAACAATGGTTAGTTTTTTGTATAAGCGATTCCGTTTTTTTTTTTTTTTTTT
>SRPU01001031.1:0-11841 GCA_018360185.1 Claviceps lovelessii
ATATATAAGCTATAGGGTGCTAGCTACCTAGCTATAATTAAGCTATAATAGCTCTAATAATAAAGGCTAATATATCTATCTCTATTCTTAGTAGTGCCTTTAAATTAAAATAAATAAGAATAGAGGCTTTTAGAAACTTTTACTTAAGTTAATTAAATATAGCTAGCTTACTATTACTTAGCTATAGAGCCCCTTTATTATTACTCTTTAGTAAGTTAGTAAGGGGGATAGTAATTTTACTATATCCTTAAATAAAGTATTTATAGAATCCTATAAATCTAAGAAAACACTAAATATTTATTATACTATAAGGTAGCTACTACTCTACTACTGCTTTAATATACTTAGGCTTTATCTTAATGCTATTAGGTATAATAATAAAGCTAAGAAAGCTAATATATATAGTAGAGAATTTATATTTATTAAGGTTAGTATAGAGCTTAGCTTCTTAGAGTTTTTATAGAACTTATTTAATATACCCCTTATATATTATTAGGTTACTGCTATAAATTAAAATATTATTTAGGTAAATAATATAGATAGTATTAATAAGCTCTTTTAGTATATTATTAATATACTCTTAGAAGGTAGCTAGTATATTTATAAGGCTAAAAGGTATTATAAGATATTTAAAGTGCCTATATTAATAGTAGAATACTATCTTTTACTTATTACCCTTATAAATATATAGCTAATAGTATATATCTTTTAAGTTAATTTTTATAACTACTTTTACTTTCTTTAATTAGTTAAGGATTTTTAAAATTAGTAGTAGTAGGGCTTTATTCTTCCTTATAACCTTATTAAGGCTATAATAGTTAATATATAGCCTAAGCTAACTTCTTTTTTTAGTATAAATAGAATTAGAGCACCTAAAGGACTTATTAATTAATAAATCTATTCTTTTTACTATATATTAGCTAGATATTTATAGAGAACTTATAGCTTTTTTTTAGTAAGGTTATAAATTAGCCCCTAAGGAGGTATCTTGCTATTAATTAGCTTAATTATATAAGTATAACCTTTTAAGGCTAGGAGCTAGCTTATAAGTTCTTTTAAGAATATATTTATAAACTTAGTATATACCTTTAGTAGCTTTTTTATAGCTAGGTTACTACTTAGTTACTTATTATTTTTACCCTACTTATTAGGCTAAGGTTTTCCTATATTACTCTTTTTTACTTATAGGCTAATTTTATTTTTATTATTCCTTAGTATTTTTTTAACCTATACTAAGGCTAGCATTAATAATATAATTATATTCTTTCTTTTATAGCAAATTTACTTTAAGTGCCCTATAAATATAAGGCATTCTTATATTATTAAATATTACTAAGTTTTATTATTTTATAATAGAATTTATAGCTTATAGTTCTTTACTTAGTTAGCACCTAGGAGTAAGTTCTTTTATATATTAGTAATATAGTAATAAACCTAATATATTTTACTATAACCTATACTATTAGTAATACTAACTAACTTATTTAATATACCTTTATACTTAAGTAAATTACCTAAGGCACTAGCTAGTAGTATAGTATCTACTTTTATATTTACCTAGTCTTCTTTATTTAATATTCTAAGGTAAATAATTAATTTTTTAGCTTTTAAATTAAATAATGCTTTAATAGCTACCTAGTAGTAATTCTATTATATAAATACTTTTATTCTTATTTTATTATTTATCTCTTTATATTTAACTACTTTATTAATACTTAAGGTATTTATTTTATAAAGGGTAATAGTTATAAAGGAAGCATAGCCTTAAGGCCTACTAGTATTAACTAAAATTAAGTTTATATCTAAAGTTCTTAGTATTAGGTTCTTATAGTATAGGCAGTGCTAGCTTATAGTATATTTATTGCTTTTATATATAATATAGTTTAGTTCTAAGCACTTAAGGGATATATATCCCTTCTTTTAGCACTTATAGTATTAAATATTATTAAAGTCCCTATTATTAGAAGGTTTATAATTATATTACTTTTAGTTTATTACTAAAGAGTATAATCTCTATTACTTATACTCTATAGAACTTAAGCATTCTTAATTACTTAGGGATTCTTTATTAATAACTTTTATTTTTTAGCCTTAGCCTTAAAGGTAGTTTTAACTTTAGGGAAACTTTTAGCTTAATATTTACTTTTTAGTAATAAGGTTAAGGCTATTAAGGAATATATAAATTTAGAGTTATTTTAAAATAATTTTAAAAAGCTTAGCCTTAACTTTACTTTATTTTTAAAAGAAGGTTTAAAATAATATTTTATTATTTTATTAAAGGTTTATTAGCACTCTAGTAGCTTTTAAGTAGTAAGTATTCTTATTAATAGTTCTAATCTTTAGTTATTTTATAAATTTTACTTAAGTATACTCTTTAAAGTTTATAAAGCTATTAGTAGTAATATATTATATTTACTACTGCTTTATATTATTAGTAAGGTAATTATTAATATATATTACCTTAGCAGTATCTTTAAGGAATATATAGGGGTTTATAGTAAATACTATATATAAGTTTAATAAGAAATTCTAAAGGCTTTTATAAATATTACCTTTATATATAAAAGCTTTAAGTTAGGCTTTTATAAGTTCTATATATATAAGGGGCACTATAACTATAGGGTAAGCCTATAGCTTAAAGGTTATAATATAACTAATATTAAAGGTATTAATAATGCTAAGCTTACTACTTTTATAATTTTTAATAAGGTTAACTTTTTTAAAGGACTTTTAAAGTGCCTTAAGGTTCTTATACTTATTAGCTACTTATATAGCTTATAGTAACTAAGCTACTTTCTTAATCTTCTTATTAAGGGCTATTTTTTTATTAGTATTTTAATTATTTATATAAATAAAGTTATAATTTTTAGTTATAGAATACCCCTTCTCTTTAATTATATTTAATAAATAGTTAGCCTTTTATAAAACTATAGTAAGGTTAGTAGCTAGTTAAATAAATAACTCTTTTAGTAAATATTTTAATTTAGTTAATAATCCACTATCCCTAGGAAAAAGAGAGATTTAGTTATTAAGGCTAAATATAGAATACTACTTAGTAGAGTAAAAACTAAGATATAGAAAATACATTATAATATAGCTACTAGGTAGGGGGTAGTACTTAAAGGTATAAATCTCTGCTTTATTATATAAATATACGCGCTTCTCCTTTTATATGCCTCCTTAGCGCGCTACTAGGTCGTAGCAAGGGCACTACATACCTTACGACTCCTATGCCCCCCTTAGGTCTTATAAGGCTAGCTGTATGCGAAGCCTTGGGGAGGAACGGTTATAACACTATTCTATTAAAGCCACTCCTTATTAACTAATATTAATAAAGTTCCTATATTAAGGCAGATTTTATAGTCCTGCCCTTAGTTATTAAAGCAAAGGTTAACCTTAAGATAGGTGGTTGCCTTTTGTTTTTTAGTGATTTCTAACTAATATAGCCTTACTATAGCTTTAATAACCTAGCTATTAGTTAGTCCTTTAAATACTATAATTTTCTTATAGCATAAGTTAAGGGGAAGTGTTAGCTCCTCTATATAGAAAGCATCTATAAAGTTAGAGTTATCTTTATTTAAGTTACTTTTAATAATGCCTTCCTTAACTATATAATATTCTAATAAGGTAAGGTAGAATTCCTTAGCTTCTGTATTAAAGTTATTTACTATAACTATATAGTTTACGCTATTGCTATCCCTAGGCGCCTATTTCCTATAGAAATAAGGTTTATAGCTTTAATAGTTATGCTAAAGGTGCCTAAAGGATTTATAATAGTAAGGCTTAGCCTTCTTTTACTGCTTAAGGGTATTTACCTCCCTAGTATTAAAGGTAGAAGTAGGTATATTTCTATTAGAGTCTTTAAAGGACTATTATAAGGCCTCTTTATAATTCTTATAAAAATAACTATAGTTAGGCTAAAAAGAGTATAATTAGCCTTATAGCTAGTAGTTTCTACTATTATACCTATCTTTAGTATTATAGTATTGCTTATAGCTTTATAAGTATTAGTAGTAACTACTCTATTAATACTAAGGTAAGCTATAACTATTACTATAGTAGCTATTATAATAAGGCAGTCTATTTTAGTAGGCTTTTACTATAAAATAAGGGGTATTATTATTTATTAAGTCTAAGTTTTCTATAAGAAGGTAAGTAAAAGCCTAGACCTTACCCTTCTAAGTTTTATAGTAGGTTTTATTACTTAAAATAAAGTCCCTTAAGTCTTACCTTTTGCCTTCTACTAAATTAATATATATATTTTAGTAGTTAGATTCTACTAGTTAAGGATAAATTTAGTAGAGTTCTATATAAAGCTTATAGTAAAGATAGGTAAGAAGCTAAAGGTTAGTGGATTCTTTATTAGCTTTAGTATAAAAGAAAATCTTTACTATAAATTCTTATAGAAATATCTTAAATAATATATTATCTTTAGTAAATTTAGCTTAGTTAAGCTAAGCTATAGCGTCCTAGATTTTAATGCTAAATTCCTTCTTAATTATAGTAAAAACTAACTCTAGATTATAGAATATTATAGCCCTTTCTTTATTATTAAGGTGCTAGCAATACTATATATAAGTAGTACTATAGAAGAGATACTATACTTAGTGCTTAATTTACTTTTAGTAGCTAATATTAGTATAACTATAATAGTCTTTAATTACCTAGATCTAAAAATTTATATTAGTAAATATAGTAGATTTACCTTTATATTTAATAGCTTTACTATTAATTTTATTTAGATTTATTTTAGGGTTAAGGTATTTAATATCTCTAAGCTTTTAAAAGGGTTTTACTAAATAGTTAAAGGTTACTAAAGTATAAGTAATATAATTTTTATAGAAATACTTCTCTTTAAAGCGTTATTTTACTAGTGTAAATAATAGCTTCTAAGTATATATAGTATTCCTAAGAGGTAGCTTCTTATAAAGAGAGAGATTATATAAAGTTTTATAATACTTACTATTAGCTAGCTACCCCCTAAATTAAGCAGTTTTAGTATATTAGCTAGTAGAAGCTATTAGGTAGAATAGTTATACTTACTATATACCTATAGTTCTAAATAATACTATAAAGTATTATATATTTAAGGTTAGAACCTATTTAAAGGAAAATAAAGGGTATTAAGCTAGTTCTATAACTTACTAGTAGAATTCTACTAGCCTAGATAAGTTTAGGGCTATTATTATATAAGTAACTATATTATTAATTTCCCTAGTATTATTATAGCGGATTTTATTAAAGATAGCCTCCTATTAATTATATATATTAGTAAGAAATTATTTAAATTTATTATTTATATTAGGTTTATACTAGTGCCCCTAAGCCTTTATTATTCTAAAAGAAGGTATATATTTTGCCTAATTTTTAGAAGAGAGGGAACTTATTTTATTTTAATTAATTTCTATAGAATTTAAAGGAGCTTCTAAAAAGGTAGCTAGCATACTATAAGTTAAATAAAAGTGGGTTCTTAATTTTAGAATAGTTTCCTAGTAAGAATTAGCGCTAATATAGTCTCCTTTTTATAAAAAGGTATTATTTTCCTTAATATAAAATAAGATATTTAGGGTCTCTAAAGATTTCCTAATTCCTATACTTAAGGATTCCTCTATTAAGGTGTTTTTAAAAATATTATATATTACTATATTACTAGTATTTTCTAAGCATTTTAAGCTATTTTCTAGTATAGTGCTTTTAATCTTTAGTACTAGGTTTACTCTTTTAAAAAGGCATTTAAGCTTAGCCCTATAGATAATGCCTTTTGCTATTTTCTACTTAGCATTAACTATTATAAAATCTATAGGGTTCTAATAGATTAGTCTTTTAATAATAAGGGGCTTTAAGTATATTTAAAGGTTATTATTAATATATTAATATTTAGTAAGAGTTTAAAGGTTTTTAATATTCTTTTATAATAAAAAGGGTCTTTTTCTATTCTTAATATTAGGAAAATCTTAGTAAAAAGCCTAGAAACAGTGTATTTACTATAGCTAGTTCTTAGTAATAGAGCTAGTAATTAAAGAATTTAGACTAATAGGTAGAAGTTACTAGTTTTCTCTAGTTATTAACATAAGGCTTATAGTTTTTATTAATAAGTCTTGCGTAGTAAATAGGTATATAAAAGAAATAGCAATTACTACTACTTATTATATGCTAGATATTATATGTAAATAGGGGGTACTTACATAGTAGGTGTGGTATATTATAAAGGTTATAAAGAGAGAACACTTAAGTTATAGATAGGTGGTTAAGTGTATATATAGTCGAAGTTGTTGTTCTCTAAGCTAGATGTGGCGGAACCCTCCTTTATGAGGTGGGTTCCGCCTCTGAGGGCAGACCGTAACAGTTATCTATAGAAAAACCCTTATTTATCTTACTAACCAACCCTTTATTATACTAAAGCTTATATAGGGATTATAAGACTAGAACGCTAAATCTTAACTAAAGCTAGTTAAAAACCACATAGAATATCTAATTATAAGGATGTCTTTACATAAAAGTAATAAGGAATTCTAGGATTTATCTAGGAATCTTATATAAAGTGCCCCTAATACCGCTTTATTATAAGTGTTACTAAACTCCCTTTCTAAAATTATTTATAAATATATAGATATTCTTACCCTAGAATAGAAGGTATACTAGGATAATATACTAGAAAAGCATAAGAATTAGCAGTATATTAATAATTAAGCTGCTTTTATCCTTTATTAGTATAATATCTTAAAGTAAAAGAACCTCTAGCTCTTTAATGCCCTCTATAAAGACTTTAAAGGTTAAACTACTAAAGATTTCTAATAAATTCTAACTATATTATAGAAAGACTTATAAAATTTCCTTCTTACTAATAGTATACTAATACTATTAATAAAAGGCATATAATACGCTACTTCTCTTACTACTCTTATTAATATATTAAAAAAATAGATTAAACGCTAGTTCCCTAGTTAATTTATATAATACTAACTGTAAATTCCTATTCCTCTATAAGCATAAAGCATTATTAATAATTCCTAATTAATTAATTAGTAGATTTAGAAGGAATCTAAGTTACTTAACTTACTAATATAAAAAACCTAGGTAAAACCACTAAAGGGGTTAACACTACTAGTAGACTTAACCCCTAACTAAATCCGCTATATTCTTAAAGAAATTAATAAAAGCTATATAATTAATAAGAAATATAGCGGAAAACTATATAACTTTATTATTCTAAAGATAAATATCTTTAAAGATTAATATATATAAAATAACGTTTTAAAGACATTATAGGTAAGAGCTTTTCTAATTATATTAAAAGAGAATGCTCTTACCTACTACCTTAATAAACTTACTAAAAAAGGACTAATAATCTATAACCTTACTAATGCTATTAGAAATTACTTTAAAACTAAAAGCAATTAGTAGTTTTACTATATTAAATAAAATAGCATTTCTCTTTAAAAGGTTATTACTAATAACCCTAAGAAAACTAAGCTTTAATACCTTAACTTAATGCTAAAATAACTTTACTATATTTATTATAAAATCTTTAATGCTTCTACTATAAATATAAAGCTCTAGCAATAGCTTATTACTACTATTAGTAGTATTTCTAAATATAAGCTTACTATATTTAACCTTACTCTAACCTATAAAGGAGTTATTAGAGACCTTTATAAATACTTACACACTAATAAATTAATTAAAGCATTATAATAGCTATTATTTATATAAAATCTAATAAAAGCTAATAATAAAGTAATATTTACTAATTAATAATATAAATAACTATTTAATTAGCAGCCTAGTAGCTAATTACTATAAAAATTACGCTTTCTATGCAAATATTTTATATATTAATAAGTAGAATATTAGTTAATATCCTATATAAAATAAGAATAGTAAAAAGCTAAGGATTCCTAGTAAAAGAGTAAAAACTATAAGGGAATTCCCTTTAAACATAGCTTTAATGTATTTCTCTTTAAATATAAAGGAAAACCTAAGGTAACTAATACTAAGGAAGATAAGCACCTAGCTTAAAAGGCATTAAATGCCTATATTACTATACTACTAAGTAATACTACAACCCCTAAGCTAATATTTATATAATTTCTTACTTAATTACTATTAAATCTATTAAGACTATTTAATTAAGTAGATTTTTATAAGAAACTAATACTCTCTTAAGCTTAATCCCTTTTATATATACTTAAGAATAATATAACTACTTATAAATTATTTAGTATAACCCCTAATGTATAGAAGGAAACCCCTAGGATAGATTACTTTATCTTAAATAACTAATATTTTAGTAATATATTTTATAGAATTATGCTAAATACTAAAGCAGTAGGGATTTCTATAGTAAAAGCACTATAAACTATAGCTTTATAAAGGCTTATACTATATTTAAAGATTAAACCTACTAACTAGTATATAGTTAACTTTAGTGTAGGATTAGTAATTTCTTTAGGAATCTTATATATTTCTACTACCTTTAGAACTATTAAATTCTATATTCTTAATATAGCTACCCCCTTCTTATTTTATATTTCTAATATAGACTAAATAAATATAAAACTTAATAATCTTAAGAATATACTAATTTAAGGCATAAAGAAGGTTCTAATTATATAAAAATAAGGATACCTTTAGTAAATTTTATAGGCTAATAAAGCTGCTATTTTCTACCTCTTAAAGGCTAAAATATATTAATTATACTAATATTTTAGCTATTCCTTAATTACTAGACTTATAAAGCTATTATAAAGAGCTAGTGAATTGATAATTAGTAGGATTATTCAAAGACTCTCCTATAAATGCTATTAATATTAACTTTATAGCAAAGCCCTAGGATAGTTTAAGTTTACCTTAAAAGATAATATAGACTTTAACTATAAGATTATTATTAATATTCTCTAAATTAATAATAAACCTATGCTATATATTATTAATATAGTAACTATATTCTAAGCTATATACTTCCTTAAGCCCTAGAAGCAAAAAGTAAGAGATATATAGAATGCACTAAAAGAGTGCTAAATTAATACTTATTTAGGTTCCCTAAATAATATTATTTATAATGCTAGAAAGAACTTTACTTCTATAGAATTCTAGTATATTATATACTAAATAGCTATTAATATAAAAGAGGTTTCTATTAAAGCACACTATAGCATTAGAAAGGTTAAGAGATATTATACCCCCCTTTAAAGGGTATATAATATTATTAAGAATAAGGTAGGAGACCTCCTTAGCCCTTCCTAGTAACTATAGATAGCTATTAAAGCTATTAATAACTCTATTAAACCTAATAGTCTTATACTAACTTTACTTATATTTAGAGTATATTTATAAATATTATATAATTTACCTCTAAGTCTTTTAATAGTATAAAGAGCTACTTTACTATAGAAAGCTACTAATAAAGCTTAGCGCTACCTTATAAGAAAGCAAGTCTTTAATGCCCTTAATATATAGAATAGTTTAAATACCCTTTTATTATATACATTACTACTATAATTAGAAGTCTATATTTAGTATAAGAAAGAAAGTTAGTATAGCCCTTATAAATTACTATTATTTAATTATAAAACCTATACTATAGATTTACCTTATAATTTTATAAAATTCTGCTTAATAGTAGTAAAGCTATACTACTATAATGTAGAAAAGACTATAAATATAAAGGAAATTAGTAATAAAGATAAGGAAGATAAGATAGAGAAGGCTAATAAAAATAAAGGTTAATTATTACTAGAACTACTATAATAAAAATATAGCAGACCTAGAAAATACCCTTTTATTTTAAATTATACTAAAGATTTTAACTAAAATAATAAGAAACTTAGCACTATAAGTTTCCTTATAGAAAAGGAAAAAGGTAACTAAGAACTAATAGTTAACCTATATAAGTAGAGAAAGATTACTACTAAGGGATAACTATTTAAAGTATTTAATTAAAAGGAAATTAATGCTTTATTAGTAAAAGATATCTTTAAATTTATTACTTTTAATAAGGAAGAGTATAGTAATTAATACCTTTTCTGCTTTTAAATAATAAGAGAAGTTAAGGGGAAAGGTATAAATAAGCTATATAAGAAATTAAGGCTTATAATATAAGGCTATAGTAATATAAAAAAGGCATAGATTCTAATATAATCCCTAATAATTTAATAAGTAAGTTAAAGGCTTATTATTATACTAGCACCTTTTCTAGCAAAAGATTGTATTTTCTTATAGTTATAAGATATTATATAAGTATACGTTTAATTAGAAATAATGCTAAATTAATTAATAATTACTAAATTACCTATATAAATTATATATTTATACCTAAAGGATACTATAATAGAAGTTATAAAACCTCTCTATAGTATTACTAAAGCTAGTATATATTAGTAGGTAACCTATTTCCGCTACTACTATAAGAAGCTAATAATAATTACTTCTATATATAACCTATATTTCTTAATAGTATTTAATATAATTAGATGCTTTAGTGTAATTAGTATATAAACTAATAATACCCTTAGTCTTAGTAATATAAAGTTTTTTAAAATAGAGAAATTAGAATTAAAAAGGGTAGGATTTATAGTAAAACCTAAATAAATCCTAATACTAACTAAACCCCTTTAATTTAATAGGTATATTTTATATAAATTTAATAAAAATTTTATTAAACTTTATTAAAAAGGCTAAAGCTAGAAGCTAAAAGTTATTAAACCTAATAAGCTAACTATAAAGCAGTAATATATTAAATAAAGAGTGTAAGGAGTGTATATATTATTAGGTTATTAACTAAAAGCTACATTTAACCTTTCTATTACTATATAAGTATAAAATCCTAATAAATCTAATGTAATTTATTTAAATAGAAGGATTTAGTAGCAAATATAGTATTATAACTATAGATTAAGATATATTCTACTAAATCTTACTGCTATAGCTTTATATATCTTTATTAATAGTTTCTTTATAAATAATAAAGACCTTAGCTTATAACTAAAATATATAATTATCCTTAGTACTAAGAAAGTAAGGATTAGATTAGAATTTATACTAAAAGGTAATATTATAATATATAGCTTTATAAAAAGTAAAAGAGTTATAAGGAGTGCTCTTACCTCTAAGCTATATATAATAGTCTAAGGCATAGATATTACCTATACTATTAGTATAATACTATAAATTATTATATAAAAGCTATAAATCCTACTAATACTAATAATTATTTATATAGATTCCCTTTTATTATATAAGTGTATTATAAGGTTAGGCACTATAAAAGAAAAGAGACTAATAATTAATATTATAGCATTATAATAATTATATAAAAGGCAGGAAATTAAGGAAATTAGGTAAATTAATAGTAATAATAATATTGCTAATACTATAATAAAATCATCCCTAAATTATACCCTTAAGACCTTTATTAATAGAAATAAGGCTATAATCTATATAAAGGGATAGGTAAAGCATATAGGGAAGAAGGAGGAAGCATATAAAAGAGAGGAGAAATGCTAGGAGTATAAAGTAGGATTCTTATTCTTATTAATTATCTAATTAAATAGTTAACCCTTATTTTTAAGTAGATTTATATATAACTTATAAGCAATTCCTCTTTTTCTATAAAAAAGAGAATTCTAAGTGTTAGAATCGCTGCATTCTATAACAATAACCGGGAAGAACCGGATTCGCAGCTAAATAGCCGCGGAATCCGATTAGCCCGCGCGTGCAGAGTTTTCACTGCGGAATCCAACGGCATTTACATACAGTGGGTCAGAGGTAATTCCGAACATTTTTGAGTTAACCCATTATTTAAGAAGCCACACATCTTTAGGTAACAATTTCTTTATAACT
>SRPU01001032.1:0-11826 GCA_018360185.1 Claviceps lovelessii
CTTCCCTTTTTTTTTTTGAAGAAAACCTTATTCACTTTGTCTTTTACGTCTCATGCTATCATCACTGCTCCCCTCCCCAAACCCCCATTATACGTGGCTACGTACCCGCCCCCCTCACTCACCTCTTCAAATCCAGAACTCGTCCATAAAAGAACTCCTCACGCTGTCGCGCAAAATCAAGGAACTGTGGGTCTTTGGATCTCTCGGACAGGGCAATCCGGAAAAAAGGGCCGTGGAGACGCAGATGGATGCTGATGTCGCCCAGGTGGCCGAGTTGATGAACGGGCTGGAGGGTAGGAAGATGGGGGAGTTGGCGGCTCGGTGGGGCGGGACGTGGGAGGTTCTTGGATGAATTGATTGATGAAATGATGTAATTATGATTTTGTTTTTATTGTGATCTTTTATCTTATTTTATTTTTTCCCCAAAAAAAAAAAAAAAAAAAGCAGATAACAATGAAATAAAGTTCTTGGCAAATTGTGGATTCATGAGCTGAGAAAGTTACGATAGACAATGCATGGCGTTACGGGAGGGTCTTGCTTGCGAATAACTGCAACGTTGATTAAAACGTATGAGGTGATTTTTTCATTCATATGTTTGGAACAAAAAAGAAAGAGAGGGAAAAAAGGGGGGGGGGGGGGGGGGGGCATCATGATGCCAACCCACACTTTTGAGCACCATCAACCTTCGCCTCCCTCCGGGTCCTCCTCGTCCTCGTCCCCAAGTGCCTTGTCCACATCCTGCTGCGACTTTTCTGCATCCGTCTCCTTGTGGAGCTCGGCAACCTTCATGCCCCCTGCTGTCAGCCACAGGAAGTGATTTGACTTGAACTGATCAATCTGGTTATAGAAACCATGAAAGCTGTAATGTCGACAAAAAAAAAGAAAAAAGAAAAGAAAAGTGTTAGACTAGTTATCTGACGCCGTGGTTACGATAAAAATAGTGGCAAGGAAGATAAAAAGACTTACGTGTTCTCTTTTTCCTCCACATCGAATATTCTGCTATAAATGTGCTTCTCCTTGAACGCCAATAGCTTCTCCTCGTAATTGCCAAAGTCAATCTGAGGCTTGCCCAAAAGGTCCTTGGCCCGGCGATTGTAATTCTCAAACACGGGTCGTTCCAGGAGGAGTCCCAGTCCGGGCGCCTTTGGAATAGCCATTTTCTGCGCTTGGTAGCTCTCGGCAACTCGGTCGAGCGTAGTGCCACAGCGGACCATGAGAGATGCGAGGCCAACCATTTTTCGGATCTGGTGCATCATGAAGGACTGTCCGTGGACTTTGAGAGACAGCCATTCTGTGTTGCCAATGATGATGGGCTGCGGGTTCACGACAAATGACTTGATGTGTCGGCGGGATGACGGGTCGGAAAATGTCTTCTGGACCGTGTAGTTGTGGAAGTTATTTGTGCCGACGTACAGGTCCAGGACAGCCTGGAGGCGTTGGCGACGTTCTTCGGAAACGCGATACCGGCGCTTGGCGGCAATGTAAGTGGCTTTGATGTCGCGGAGGGCAAAGTCAACGGGTCCGAGTTCGCGATGTTTGGGTTTGTGAGACTCGAGATGGGCTTTTTTGGGTTGCTCCGCAGCGAGCGCACTGCTGCCGTCGGCGACATTGGATTCCGCCGTTGCCTCTGCTGCAGTCGATTCTGCTTCTGCTTCTGCTTCTGCCTCCTTCTTCTCGGCCTCGGCTGCGGCTCTCGCGTTTTCATACTCCTCCGCTTCCTGGGCGTGGACCCTTTCCATCACAACTGCTCTGAGCTCAGGCTCCAGGCCGGCGAGAATAGGCTTAATTTCCTTCTCTTCGACTTCGGCCCAGAAATCCTTGACATCGGCCATTCGAGCACCGACTTCTGCCTCGGCACCATACTCTTTGGTCAACTCGTCAACTTTTTTGCCCAGATAGGTCTGAGGATGCGGTGGCAGAAGGCAATAGCTCGGTAAAAGGTACTCGTACCAACGCGAGTCACAGTACTGGTAGCAGTTGAAACTGTTGTTGGTTCTCTGGATCCCCCATACCCGAATCTGCTCTGGCAAGTGTGCATTGATCTTGTCCACGATATCCTCATCTTCAATGATGAGCTTCAAGCTTATCACGTTGCCAGCAGCATGTACACCCTTGTCTGTACGGGCGCACCGAGCAAGACTCGACTTGCGAGGATCATCGGCATTGGCTTTTGATATAGCCTTGGCGTCGATAAACGCCTTGAACAGGTCTCTCTCGATTGTGGGTTCGTCGCCATTCACCTGCATGCCTTTGTACCCGGTCCCAGAGTAGCCAATCATGACAGCAACCTTGCGCTTTGGTCTTCGCTCCTCCGAGGCAATTTCTTCTTTGGAGAAGGGGTTTTTCTTGTCGGATTCGATAACTTCGCCCGTCTTGTCATTGATCTTGCGACGCTTGAACTCGCGCCAGTCTTCATTCTTCTGGCGCTTCTTGTCGTTCTTCTGCTGGCGGCTAGAGTCTGGTCAGTGTCAGGGTCAATGGTATCAATGATGCTTTGGGAAACTTTGTGGGAGGAAACAAAGGGATGAGAGAGGAGAGGGTGTCCTCTTACTTCCATTCTGCTCGTCCCTTTTCTTTATTCTTCCTTCCATTTCCGTTTCCGTTTCGGTCATTAGACTTCTGATTGTCGGTGGGAGTAGCAGACGAGGTGGCTGAGTCGGGCTTGCTGTCACTTGCTGCAGGTGCAGGCGCCGTAGCAGATGCTCTGTTCTCAGCAGAAGACTCATCGCCGGTCGCCATGATTGCATTGAGTTGGGCAACCTTTGTGGTGGTGCGTCGAACTGTCGAGTGAGTTGTGGTTCAATTGCGACTGGACAGGTGCCCACGGAAGCTGCTGTCGAATGGTAAACATGGAATGGAGAAATTTCGACTCTCCGAGTGGGGCAGGTGATAAGTGATAAGATCCTGGCACTCGGATGCAGGATATAACGACGTCCACGGCCAGCCTATCCACAGTCTCTTAGTGCAATCCAGTTCGGCTGTCCGACTCCTTCTACTCCAACTCGTGTCATTTTCAACTCAATGTCATTCCCTGCATCGCAAAAGGGTTTCGACATGCTTCCACGCGGTGGTTGCTATTGGAATCCTCCGATGGTGGATATGTTTGCGGCGTTTGTGACCGAGCAGGACGTCTCGGAATTCGTGCTTCTATGAAAGAGACAGACACGTAAGCAAGATTGTATTCTGCGCCAGAATAGAGGCACAACATCAAAAGCCGTCACTGACAAGTTGCGGGCTGCTGTCGAACCAATAGGAAACTGCCAGGCAACTGTTCCGAGGTTCAAGAAGCGAAACGCCGAGGCTGACGCCCTCGGCAAACGAATAACGCGAAATGTCATGACGGCCACGGTTGAGTTCTATGATATCCAGCAATCGGAACTGCGGTGATGACGAGGCTCATCGTCTCTGGCGTCCAAGTCGTTGCCGAGCACGATGCCCGTGTATAAACACCTCTTGCATAACGATGCCAAATACACCATAGCCTTCCACGATATCTGCCCAATAACCGCAATCCCTCACGGCGACTCCAACCGAGACCTGGCTGTATGGCCAGGCATTGTCTTGCAATCGCTCCAGGACACGCTGCTCAAAAGTTTTCAAGTCATCATTGACAGGTCGACCGCTTTTGAGTATCGCGCTGCTCGCGCTGCTCGCCGCCAGCGGCTTCCTCTCGTCGCTCACGAATCCCAGAAGGCTGACGTCTACAACAAAAAGGGCTGCGACGCCGGGCATCCAATCCCGCAAGGTTCTGTGCGGCGAGTAGTATTTTCGACGTGCGAGTCGGTGTAGACTATGCTTATGATGTGGAAACGAACAGCCTGATGCATGTCACGGAAGCGCCAAGTGGCGCCAAGACCATTTGTCTACTTTGAAGAACAAATACTACTCTTCGCCCAAGTTTAGCTTTTCTCCGCTGAGTATGCAGAATCGTTTTCCTAACCTAGTTGCGCCGCTCTTGTTCGAAGCCTCACTTACGGCATTTGACGTCTACATAAAATGGATTTCTTTATTATCATTATTATTTCGCCTCCTATTCATTTACAGAGAATGGTACTAATGTAACTGGCGTTTGTGCACATGGGTTTCCAAGAAAAGTATAAGAAAACAAGAAGAAGAATGTTTCAACCTTCGCCGTGCTCACCCACCCTTTTGACGATATAAAGGGACTGGATGAAGTCAGAACGCCGATAGACAGACAGGTGCATCCAGTGACAGGAAAACACAGGTCCAAAAGAGAAGAAGCAAGAAACAGAAAATTCCAACCGCAGGCAAAATCTAACCGCAAGCACCCCACTCTTCGGTCATCGCATGACGAGCCTGATTTGTCTCCAGTTTGTTCTTGCCGAGGCACAGGACGGCGCACTTGAAGACTATATCCTCGGGTACATCTGGGCTCTTGCAAGCATAGCGAGTCAAAAGACAACCCCCAAAGGCATACATCGACATGCCAACCATCTTGTCGTCTTCTCCGTCTGGTCTCTCCGCCACAGTAGATTGCTGATGCCTCTTGCACCGACGACAATTCGACGAGGGTGTGTCCGTCGCTGTGGGCATCACATCCGTAACAAGGCTGGCATGCGCAAACAGACCAGCCGATGAACAGTCCACGACCCGCGCGCTCCCCGCACCTACTGTTGTTCTGGCGCTTGTTTCATATGCCGTTGGAGTTGGTTGTTCTAACCCTACTGTCTTCCAACTCTGCAGTGCCCGGGGTAGCAGAGTGGGAGTCGACTTGTTGTGCGACGAGGATATAGTGAAACTCGTCTTGTTCCATCTGAAAAGGGGAAGCACAGAAGAATCTTTGTGTCAGCACCAGGAAATCAACAGGAAGAAAGAATGAAGACAAATCCCATTGAAGCTGGAAAGAAAGGGGGGGGGGGGGGGGGGGGGGGGGTGCCGCAAAACAGACGTACCTGTGTGTGTTGTTGCCGTCGTTCTCGTCAAGGGTCTGATTGCTGCTCTGAGAGGGATGCATTTCGCTGTCGTATATCCTGGCCACGGCCGCCGCAACGGTAACGGATACCAGGATTGCGACGAATATTGATGCCATGAGCCGGATGCACAATGTCTTCTTGACAGCTCGTCTTGCTTTGGCATCCAGCGTGTCGACATCTTTCTGGTACAGCGGCAGTCCTGCCTCGTCACCGTACACCAGGTGCAGCCGAGGTCGAGAGCTCTGTGGGGGAGAGTCGCCGTCTGCAATAGTGGAATCGTCAGAGGCCTGAAAGGAAGAATCGGTGTCGGTGTCAGTGTCGGTGTCGTGTATGAAGATACGTGGAGGGTATCGTATTGGCGACTCGATATCCATCGAAAGAGAGGCGCCCAGGCCTCGCTTCGATCGACGAGTCTTTCTTTTTCTTGTTCTTGTTCTCCGTTTTCTTCGGCTACTTAGTGCGACCGAAATCCTTCATCCAGCTGCAGGCCGTCCTGTGAGATATGACAAAGGGTCCCTTTCTTCGTTCAGAACCGTTCATGAGCCATGATGCACCAGCTCAAGCGCCAGGTAAAATGACGAGTATGCTATGTATATGTGTGTGTGTGTGGGCGAATGCGTAGACCTGGGGAAGAGGGTCCAACAAACGTGAAAGAGCCACGCCTCCTCTTTTTGTTTTACCCCTTCTCCAACATGTCTGGGGAGAAGTAAAATACAAATAAAAGCCACTCAGGTAAAACCTCGATTTACGCTTATTTCCTGCCACTGGACGTCTTTTCGTGTCATCTGTCTCACGGGCCACTTGATCGTGATTCCAAGGGTTGGCCTCGCGCTGGAATGCCATCGCCTCAGGAATGGGGAAATCCCGACCGGCCACCACATTCTCACCAACCACAGCGGGTCAAACAGAGACAATGGCGACCGAATTAGGCAAGAAGGAGTATCATGCTTCTCACGATGGGCTATCTCCTAATTGACCAGTCGCTTGACGTCAACGAAGCCGCTAACACCAAGGTGGTGGCACGGTCGCAAGCCGTCGTGGCTTGATCTCATGCACACATCATTATTTTCGTACTTGCAGACACGATGAGCCACTTTACATGATCCATTGACCTGTTTTGTTTCACGCACGTAAAGAGTCTGAAGGTCTCGACTCAATTGAGCTGTGTCTTGTTTGTCGTGCTTGGAGTCCTGGGGAAGACATCCATCTCTCTTCAGATAAATGCGTCTCCCACGATTGGACAGACCGAGTCTCAGCTTTTCGACTATGGTGGGACTCGAATTCTCAAAAAACAAAAGTCTTTCATAACCCTTCAATTTCCTTTCTTTTCCTTTTGTTTTCCCCTTTGTTGTGCTCCAAAGGTGGCTTCAAAGGCATATTTCCTTCACTGTAAAGCGAGTTGTGAATAGAGAGACTCGGCAACTTCAAGCAAAAGCTTTGCGCGATGCTCGAGTGCATTCATGACAGCATCTGAATCCCCCCCCCCCCTTTTTTTTTTTCCGTAAACCTAAGAGAGACAGACCCCATCTGTTGCAGATGCGATGACCAGGATACGAGCACACCAGTTCCATCCCGCACAGGGGAAGTGAAACATGGGGTTTTCTTAGACCTTCTCCATATTCTTCCATATTGGCCATAATAAATCCCCTCTTCTTTTGAACGGTATTGTTCCGGATCGGTGACTTGTCTGATGAAAATGCCATGATGCCAGGTTTGTCGGTGCAGTTTCACACTGGCATCTTGCGCGCTGGAAAATCCGCGCATGTGGCGAGCGAAGAAAACCCTGACTATACATCGTCTGATGAATACAATGCAGCTTTTTTTCTTTTTTTTTTTTTTCGCGCATGTTGCACAGGCCCAGGGGATAGAATGATTCGCATCTGGAGTGTCACTTTCATGGGCCTGCGTCTCTCTGCTGCAACTTACTCGGGTATATCTGTGCCTGGAATGTGTCAATGGTCACTTTGATCCTTAGCCACCGATAAACTCTACTCTGATATGTGACACAAAGGTCTAAATCAGATCAAGCAGCAAGTAGTCTTCCGACTCTCCAGACAGGGGAAGAAAAAAAAAAGTAAAAGCGACTGCAGGCTGAGACCATCATGAGATGACTCAGCGGTGTCGATATACTTTGAGGGAAAATTCGCCGTCGTGATTCAGGGAGGCTGCTGGTTCTGGTTCAGAAAGACTATGCGGTACATACTCGCACTCGGTTGAAGCTGCGACGGACACACAAACACATGTAGGTGTGCACCTCAACACTATCCTGTGACGAATGTCTCCCATGGGACACCACTCTGTGGTCTTTGTACCGGATACTAGAACGAGTTCTCGACATGGCAGCATCGAGCATTACGAATCTGGATCACGCTCGGCACGGGAAATGTGACCAGGATCTCTCTTGGTGACGTTTGAAGAAGACAACCAGAACAAGTGTCTCTCTTTGCTGTGCAAGAGAAATGGAAATTGCCCACATTTCTCCGCTGTGCCCTCATGGCAGATTGTTTTTGTTTTCTCCACGTCACAAGACCATGCTGGACTATTTTCAAGCGCTTTGGCAATCGTCTCCATGAAGGAAAAGCGTCTCGCTGTAGCCGAACTTCTGACGTCTGAGTCAGACTTTCAATGAAAGAGTTCCTTGACTGACCAGACGGTGACTTTGCAAGGTCACATTGTGAGGACTCATGGAATGCTGTGATTTTTTTTTCCCCCATAACCCATTGAATATGAGCCAGCCAGCTGGTCATCAAAGGTATTGTGCAGCGGCAAGTCAAAGTCCGCATGCTACGAACCACAAAGACAAGGCAACGCTTGTTTTGTATCCAGAGAGCTGCCCAGTGTAGAGCAATTACAGTCTGATACCACAGCACATGGACGCACCAGCTCTACAAGGTGGACGTTCGGGGAACATGAATGCGCGAGTCAAAAGCAAAGGGGCGCTTGACTTTGGACATCACAGTTGAGCAAAACAACCCCCAATAGATCCTGTTTGGCATCGAAACGCACGCAATGCACATGTCTGTCGGAACAGAAACCAAGGATGGATGGCCCCCGGTACCTGCAAGAGAACATCAACCAGGCACAAAACATTAGACGGCAGTGACACGTCCTGGCCCTGACAAGGCCCCCTTTTCGAAGCAACAGGCTTCTTCTTCCAGACGAGAGCCCCACGGCTTCGATGCGCGTCGTGCCATCGAATCCTCCTTGGTGCAAAATAATGGCTAGTACATTGAGTCATCGGCAGCCGTCGATGATACAATGTCTGGCCGTTATATTGGACTATGAGCCGGTGTTCATGCTCGATGCAAACCGTAATTGTGCCAGATCGTGCCCGAGGAAATTTGTCGGAACTTGGAACACGTCGCCGTTTGAATTGCTTCCGTCCGAGAGATTTGTTGAGCAGGCCGACGGAGGGTATTCTCATCGCGGAGCTCTCGGTTCGGCATCTCTGTCAGCACCGTTGACAAGCCGAGTCGCATCTTATCCCGGAAACGATATAGGTTTCCGAGAATACGAGTCGAGCAGTTGTGGTCGGCATTGTCGATGGCAAAAATAAAAATAAAAAAAAAAGGCAAAAGGGAGAGACAGGGAGGCCTGTGAAGCCATGAGGCTGTGGAAGGGTCCAAACATCCGATGAGGACATGAGGCTTTGTTCTGATTGGTCGCAAATGGCGAAATGCTCCACCTGACCTTCGAAATTGTGATTGTGAGCGGGTCGGGGACAATGGCGCAATTCTCCAAGCACAACGAACAACGACTTGCGTCGCACGTCATTTGCTTTTGGCTTGCGAGGTTTGGCCATTTTGCCATCTCCGGCAGCGATGGCTGTCGTGATGCAATGCAACTCGATGCGGATGCATCTCATCTGCGATGCAAACAAACTTTGTCCGTTCAATCTACAATGTGCATGTCCTACAATCCTTGTTGCGTCTTGCAGATTTTAGACCAGACGGCTCGGTCTCGGTGGGGAGGAACCCGACAGCCGCCGACCGGCCCCACAGCCAAGCTTGACCGAGCAGACCCACACTCGACTTCTCGACTTCTTGTTGGTCGGCTGTTGGTCTGGTGGGTCCCACATCACGCTGCCGCCACCCGGGCTCGAGTGCTCATTTCTCCCCTCTTGGACTCGAGCTAGCTTCATCTTGGCCATTTCTTTAATCTCGTGACGCTCCTTTCTGGTCTTCGCCTTCAATATCTGTCTAGCCGATGCGCTCCCGGCTGCCATTCTCTCGTGGACCATAACCCTCCGAGAGCACGCCATCTCTTGGGTCAGCACGAATTCGACAGCAACAACAACAGCCGCAATCCAGAACGACCCGTCCCATGCCTTGCCTTCCTCATCCGTATATAGTCTTTCATCGTGCGCGATTCGCCCGCGCCGTCTCTCTCCGTCGTTATGAAGCAAGCATCAGCGAGCCTTGACCCGTGTCACCAAAGCCATCAGAGCCGTCAAAGCCGTCAAAGCCAGCATGAGTCTACTGTAGCGACACTGGACCATGATCAGAGCACTTCGCCTCCGTCCCTGACGCAGGACAACGGTCCATCCGAAGCCTCGTTTCTCCAACCGAGCAAACCATCATCGACCGAACCAACTACCATCCAACAGCAGCCCTCGCGCGACAACTGCGATCGAAGGCGGCCTCAAGAGGAAGACAATACACGACTCAAGAAGATGGCATCGGAGCTCATGGTCAAGACTGTGAGTCCTTTTTTGAAGGAGCATATTCCGGGTCTCTACGCGCCCATCGGCAAGGACAACATCAGAGCCGACTCAACAAGCCCAGCGACCTGGGTCCGTACCAAGGATTCCAACACCAAGTTCTGCTATCGTCATCGTCCAGACTCCAAGTGTAGACGGGCCGCAGACGAATCAAAGATGGGATTTATTCAAAGCGTAAGTAAACAAGAAAAAAGAAGGAGAGGAAAAAAAAAAAAAAAAAAAAAAAAAAACATGTGGATGCGTTCTAACGCCTCGCCCCAGGAACTGAATAGCTTGCCCACTGCGGATCAAGAGGCCATTACCCACGTCTGGTCCCTGTTCTCAGCAGCACCCTCAAAGCAGCGAGAGCTCATGCTGCAGGGCATCATTACCCAATGTTGCTTTCCTCAACTCTCCACTGTATCCCGTGAAGTCCAGGAACAGCTCAAGATTGATTTTCTCGCCGCGCTACCTACCGAATTATCTTACAAGATCCTATCCCACCTCGACACAGTTTCGCTTTGTAAAGCCGCTCAGGTCAGTCGGCGCTGGCGCAGCTTAGCCGACGATGACGTTGTCTGGCATCGAATGTGCGAGCAACATATTGACAGAAAATGTACCAAGTGCGGATGGGGCTTGCCACTGCTCGAAAAGAAGAAGCTCATGGCATGGAGTAGGCACCAGTCGGCGCACCGCCGTCATGACCATGAGCAAATTGCCGACGCGGAGCCGTCAATCGAGACGAATACCGCTACTGCCGATGCCGATGCCCATCCTGATGCTGCTACCAGTACTACTACCACCACTGATACCGCTATCGCCACTCCTACTACACATAACTCCGAATATCCAGGCGAGCGCAATAAGCGGCGCAGCTCTGGTGCCGAAGAGGCTGTCGTCAAACGACCACGGCTCAACGGACCTAGTCACCCCCGATCACATCTGGAGGCGGAGCGCAAGTTCCGCCCATGGAAGGATGTGTATCGGGACCGCTTCAAGGTGGGCTTCAACTGGAAGACTGGACGGTGCACCATCAGGACCTTCAAGGGCCATGAGAATGGCGTCACTTGCCTTCAGTTTGACCACAACATTCTTGCCACGGGATCCTACGACACAACCATCAAGATCTGGAACGTGGAGACGGGCGAGGTCATTCGAACCCTCCGCGGCCACACATCGACAGTGCGAACCCTGCAGTTTGACGACTCCAAGTTGATCAGCGGAAGTTTTGACAAGACGATCAAGATTTGGAACTGGCAGACGGGTGAATGTCTCAGCACGTTGCAATGCCACACGGACGGTGTTCTTTCCGTCCATTTTGACGGCTGCACTCTGGCCTCGGGCTCTATTGACAAGACGGTCAAGATTTTCAGCTTCAAGAACAAACAAACGTTTTCGCTTCGCGGGCACACCGACTGGGTCAACCACGTCCGCATAGACTCTCCGTCACGAACCGTCTTCTCTGCGTCTGATGATATGACGGTGAAGCTCTGGGACCTGGACTCGAAGCAATGCGTCAAGACGTTTCGCGGACACGTCGGACAAGTGCAGCAGGTGCTTCTCATGCCGCCCGACTTTGAGCCCGACGAGCTACCCAGCGAAGACAAGTCCGACGCCGTCTCGGTGCACAGCGATAGGAGCAACACGCCGTCGTCGACGCCGACGTTGGCACCGGCGCTGGTGCCCGAACAGCCTGCAGACTCTCGTGCTTCGTTTGGATACGGGTTCACTCACGACGCAGACCGGCCACTTCCTCCTCGCTATATGCTGACCGGTGGACTGGACAACACGGTCCGTCTCTGGGACGTTACATCGGGAAAATGCATCAAAAGCATGTTTGGCCACGTGGAGGGCATCTGGGGCCTAGTCGGAGACACCCTCCGCGTCGTCACGGGGGCCAACGACTCCATGACCAAGATCTGGGAGCCCCGATCAGGAAAGTGTGAGCGGAGCTTCACCGGCCATGCCGGCCCAGTTACATGCGTTGGGCTCAGCGACAGCAGAATGGCAAGTGGAAGCGAGGATGGCGAAGTACGTCTGTACAGCTTTGAAGGTGAAACACTGGAAGAGCGAGGAACGCCTTCGTAGTGTGTGTGTGTGTGTTTCTTTTTTCTTTTTTCTTTTTTCTTTTTTCTTTTTTCTTTTTTCTTTTTTCTTTTTTCTTTTTTCTTTTTTCTTTTTTCTTTTTTCTTT
>SRPU01001033.1:0-11818 GCA_018360185.1 Claviceps lovelessii
CTTAAAGAATACTTAGCTTACCTTAAGATTATTTTCTAAATCCTTAAGAAGTACTGCCTATATATTATAGCTAAGAAGTTATTTATTAGCTATTCCTTAATTTAGCTTTTAGGCTTTATTATAAATATAAAGGGTATTACTAATATTAATAATTATATTAAGACCTTTAAAAACCTTTAAATACCTATTATACTCTTAACTCTTAAAACCTTTATTAGTATAGCTAGCTTTCTTTATATAAGGGTTCTTTAATTTAATTTATATATTAAACCCCTATAGAATAGAAAAACTAGAATTCTTTATAACCTTTATAAGAGAAATAAGCTCTTTATTAGGTTATTTAAATAGGTATAAAAGTATATAGCCTAATAGGTAAGTTTTATATTATTAGAGTAGGAAATTATATCTTTTAAATTAATTTAAGAACTCTTATATACTAAGGTTTTACTTTAGCACTATAACCCTAAAAGACCCTTTTTCTTTAAGGTTAATATATATAAGGAGGGCTTTAGCTTATATACTTTTTAATTAGCTATTAACTAGAATAGTATTAGTATTTTTAGTAAGAATATTAATAGTAATAAGCTTTACCCTATTTTATTTCTCTCCTAACTAACCTTAGCTATTAAAAAAAGGTATAGCTTAATAGAAGTAAAGGTTACTGCTATTATATAGAGAATAAGAAAGCTAAGAAAAATAGCCTAATTTAACTTATTACCTATAAATATTATTACTAATTACTTACTAGTAAAGGGTATTATTTAGTATACCTTACTTATAATAATAAACCTTAATAAAGCTAACCTTAAGCTAGCTAAAGTTATAAATTACTTTTTATAGTTTAAAATCTATATTATTTACATTTTTAGTATCTTAAATATAATACCTAACGCTCTCTCTTAATTACTTATAGATATTAGCTATAAAGAAGTAGTAAACTATAGTAAATTTAATAAACTTAATACTTATATATACTTTAAAGAAAAATTTATAGCTATTACTATTATAAATAAGAATTTAAAAAATTCTATTATAGTAAGGTATTAATATAATATAAAGTATAGCTAGATTATTAAGGGTATTACTATATATAAAGAGAAGTAGCGCTAAGCTAATTAGAATTAATTATAAATTTCTCTATATAGCTAGGATCTTTAAAATAATAAACTTCTTTATTATTATAATTTAAAGGGACTATATTAACTCTATATCCCTTAAAATTATATAAAAACTTTACTTTAACTAACTTATAATAATACCTATTACTTTAGTATAAAAAGAATAGTAAAAAAGCTCTTTACTATATACTTTCTATAAATAAGTAGCTAAATATATATCTATATAATATACTATAATATTTATAGGAAAAATATAGTCTTTTAATTATAAGCCTTAAAAGAGATAAAACCTCTTTAAACTAAGCCTATACCTTTCTATAGTATTTCTCTAAACTTTATTATAAATATACTAAAGATTAGCTCTTTAAATATAATATAGGTAGTAAAGGGATTTATTACTTATAACTTACTCTACTTTATTAATTACCTTTTTAATAAAAAAACTATTCTTATTCTTAGTTATAAGAAGTATTTAATAGAAATTTAAGCTAAACTTCTTTTTAAAGGGCTTTACTTTATTAATTAGGGCCTTTTATAAGAAATTATTAGTAATAAGAATTTAAAATTTATTTTTAAGCTTTAAACTACTTTATTTTATAAGCTAAAAGTAAAATTCCTTATAGCTATAGTATATTACCTATAGACTAATAAGGTAGTAAAGTATAAAAACTAAATAGTAATTATTACTATATAGTATTATACTATAATAAACTTAAATACCCCCTAGCTTTTAATACTTCTAGCGCTTTAATATTACTTTAATAATATAGCTATAGCTTTTATTAACTATTTACCTAATAAGCTTATACTTAGTTATAAGCTACTTATAGTAGTAAACCTTTTTTAAAATCTAAATAAATCTATTATTAACCTAAAGAATACTAACCTTTTAATGCTTTAAAAGTTATACTAAAGGGAAGCTAAGTATATTATTATAATAGTAATAGTACTTATAAGAATCTAATATAATTTTAAGTATAATTTAGTAAATATTAGCATTAAAGATATAGTATACCTTAGACTTTACTTAGGCTATAAGCTTTTAAGTAAGCCTAAAAAGAAGTAGTTTCTTTAGTATACTAAGCTATATAAGGTTTTAAAGTAAATCTCTTCCCTTTCTTTTTACCTTAATTTTCTACTAATTTTATAGGTTTATTTTATAGTTTTTATAGTATATATTTAAAAACTATAGTAAAGTAAGAATTCTTTTAAAAAAGCTAAACTAATGCTACCTTTAATAAATTTAACTAGTTTAGGTAAGGTAAACTATTAGAAAATTAAGAGAATTTAGAATTATTATATATAATTCTTTTAAAAAAAAGGTAAGAAGCTTTATATTAATTTTTTAATTTACTAAAAAGAATATTTTACTAAAGATAATTAGTAGATTTTTAAGGAAGAGATATATATTAATGCTGCTAATATAGTTAATAAGTACCTTACTAAGAATATTATTAATTAAAATAAGAAATACTATAAAAAAGGTTTTATAATACCTTTTAATTAATAAATATTTTAATTAAGCTAGTTCTATATTTAATTTTATAAATATATATAGGGAAATTCTTATTAGTAGAAAATATTAATTATTTTTTAACTCCCTATATACTATAAGAGCTTACTTTAAGCTTACTTTTATAGCTCTATTAAAGTATATAAAAAACCTTTACTTTTTATACTTTTTTTAACCTTCTTTTTTTTCTTTTTTTTTTTACTTTTTTTTTCTTCCTACTTTTTATATTTCTTTTATAGCTATATACCTTAATACTATAGTTATTTATACTATTATTATAAAATTTCTTACTACTATTTATATATTCTTTACCTCCCTTTTTATAAGGTTTCTATTTCTTAGCTATTTACTAAATCTATATACTTAAAGCTATTAGCGCTATCTTTAATAATTACTATATTAGTAGCTAGTAGTAGCGTAAGTAGGTAATATTATAATAGGAAGTATATAGCAATACCCTAGATTTTACCCTTATTTTATATATTAAAGCCTTAGTTAAACTAAGCCTTTACTTATAGCTTTTAATTAGTTTTTTTAAATAATTAGTAATAGAACTTAAAAATAATATAGCTAGCTATAGCATTAACCTAGCTAACCTACTAGAATTTAATTTTAATCCTTATCTTTAAAATACTAATATTCTAACTAACTAATTAAAGGAAGCTCCTACTACTTAAAATAATATATTCCTTATAGGTAATAGTAAGAATATAGGTATAGCTTATACTACTCTAACTATTACTACCCCTAATAATAATAAAAAGAGGCTTTTTAACTTAAAGAATATAAATTCTAATAGGAATAATAGTAATGCTAGTAATATTAAAAAAGAGGCTATAGTAGGCCTAGGTTCTATAACTATTACTAATAAGGCAGCTAAATATATCTTTAATAGCTAAATATATTAATATCTATACTAATTTATAAAGGCTAATAGTAGAATATATATACTTTATAATAAAGTAAATAAATTTACCTTTCTATTTAAAGTTAATTTTAATAAAAACTATACTAAATAGCGCTATTATAATAACTAAGCGCTTAAGAAAAAGAATTAAAGCCTTATAAATACTATTTATATTTATAGTATAGAGTTTATTATAGCTAGCACTAGAATTAGCTATAATAAATTTAGTATAAAAGAAAATAACTCTCTTTATAATTTATACCTAAAGGTTATAGGTAGCTATATTAATATCTTTAAAAGGCTTAATACCTAAAACTATAAGGCTATAGTAGCTACTATAAAAGGTAATAAAGCCTATACTAAAGGTAAATTAGAAATCCCTATTATTTATATAGCTTATAATACTCTATAAACTACTATTACTATTTAGAAAAATAAAAATAGTTATAAAAACTACTTTTAAACCCATTAGCTTCTTTTTAAAGCTATTATTATTACTAAATGCCTAAGTAATACCTTTAGCTATTTAAATAAAACCCTTAGCAGCCTTTTAATAATAATTAGTAAATCTTACCTTATAAAAATCTATAAGCCTAATACTAAAACCACTACTACTATATTTATATAGCTTACTAGTATAGAAAAAAAGGTCCTTATTTATATTATTACTTTAAAAGTAGCTATAAAAGCCCTTAAGTCTATTATAATAAACTATAAGAAATAACTTAATATATATTATACTAGCCTTAAGAGCTTTATAGAGATTTATAATATTATAAAAGATAAGGCTTTAAAGATAATTAATAATAAAATTAAGGAAGCTACTAAAAATATATCTATAGTAAAAGGCATTAAAAATATAAAATCCTACCTTACTATATTAAAGAAAAGTAAAGCTACTATAGCTACCTTAATTTCTATTATTAAAAACTTTATTAAAATACTTTAAATTAAAGTAAAGACTATTAAAACCTTAGTAGCTTCTATTATATATACCCTAATAGTATTAAAGGTAAGTACCCTTAAAATAATAACTTTAGTATTTTCCTTTAAATATAGTAAAGAGAATTCCCTAACTCCCTAGTACTATATATATTCTATATATTATAAGCGCTAGCCATTAGTTACTAAAGAGTAACTATTCTTTTCTAAGCTAAAGGCTATACTAAAGAAAGGGGACTTTAATAATTTATTTAATAGCTTATACTAGCTACTTACTATTTTCTACTTCTACTAATTAGTAGTATTTTTTAAAGAAAAATTTAAGTATTATTACTTAAAATATTATTAAGTTTAAGTATTTTTATATAAGGTATTTACTATATAAGGGGTAGATTTAGTAGAGTGTATTATAATTTAGTAAGCTATATTAATTTTTAAAATAACTATTACTATAAATATATAATCCCTATAGAATTCTATTTATACCTAGCTTATATTATATATAAATAAAGTATATATATATTCTTAACCTAAGCTATATAATAATTATATTTAAATAGGTATAGGAAACCTCTCTAATACTAGTATATACCTTAAGTTATAAAAAACCTTAATATCTTAAGGCTACTATATTTATTTAACTAAAGCTATAGCCTAGCTACTCTAGTATATATTAAATAATATAAAAACTTACCTTACTATAACCCTCTTATATTTCCTTTATAATTAATAATATTAATACCCTTTTATTATAAGTTACTTCTACCTTTTTTTTATTACTATTATTAGCCTCTCTTATATATTACTATATATTTTATTATCTTTTTTATAGTAGCTACCTTCTCCTATATAAAACCACTGTTTTTTATATAACTATATAAGCTTTCCTTAATATTAAAGGCTAAATTTAGTATAGTAAGTTATACTATACTTACTTCCCTCTAAAAGACTTTATAAATAAATAAGGAAATTACTAAAAATTATAAGTATACCCTTAAACTTCTTATTAAGCTAAGTAATTTATATTTTAAGGCTTACTATAATGCTAATACTATAGTTTACTAACTATAAATAGTAAAAGCTACTATTTTTAAACTATATTATATTATAATCTCTAAGGATTTTATTAAAGGTAGTTTTTACTAAACCTTTTTACTTTATAAAATTTATAAACTATACTACCTTTTACTAGCCTATAGCTAGCTAAAATTAAATATAGCTTTTATTTAATATATTATAAAGCTTAAAATAAAAGCTTTTATTTAGCTTTCCTTAATTATTACCTTTTATATTAATAAAATATTTACTTAATAGAACCTTTAAATTTATATTAGTAGTAGTATTAAAAATATAATAAATCTTTAGGAAAAGATAGCCCTTTTTAATATCTTTAAGGCTTAGTAGCTTATTAATTTTTTTATTTATTTTACTAAAACCTACTATAACTCTACTACTTAATAGAATACCTTTACTTACTTTAGGGAAGTAAAAAATTATAATAGTATTTTTATTAAATATTACTTCTACCTTACTAATTTATACTATAAAGCCTTTTATAAAAGTGCTAAACTCCTTTTAATACTTACTACTTATATTATAGTAATAACTAATAAACTAAAGTATAAGGTTTATACTAATAAAACCTAAAAAAGCTAGTATAATATAGCTTCTTATTACGAGAAATAGAACCTTAATATAGGAATAGTATAGCTTTATAATAACCTAAGAGTAACTTAATACTAAGAAAAGGCTAAAGATATAGTAATAAACCTTAATATTTATATTTTTAATATTATATTTAACTACTATAGATAGAAAGTTTTTAAAAGAATCTTTATAACCCCTATAGTATAATATACTTTAATAAAGAATATCTACTTTATAATAAAATACTAGAATTATATTATAAATCTTAATAACTCTTAGAATAATATAGGCGCTAATAATAAGGAGTTTAGTAAATTTAATAGTAAGAGGTTTAGAGGGCCTAATAATACTAGTATATTTATTAATAACTTTAATAAGAAAGTAAAGGATTTTACTAATAATAATATATTTACTAATAATAAAAATGCTTAATAAGAATAAAAAAGGTATAGGCATACTAAATACTATAGAATTATAGTAATTATTTTAGGATTTCTACTATAAATATTATTTAGTTTATAAGTTATATAATAGTTTACTAGTTTTTATTTTATCTTTTGCTTCTATATATAACTCCTATAGGTTAGTTTATAACCCTTTTATATATAGAATTTTATAATAATTTCTTTCTTTTCTTTATTTATTTATTTACTTTAGCTTAAAATAAGCTACCTTTTCTTCTATAAAAGGGGGACCTATTATAGTCTACCCCTAAAGGTAAAACCTACCTTATAAAGGAAAGTTTCACTATATTTAGCTTAAAGAGAATAACTTTAATTATATATACACTTAACTACCTATTTATAACTTAAGTGTTCTCTCTTTATAACCTTTATAACGTACTACACCTATTATGTGAGTACCCCCTATTTACGTGTGGCATCCAGCACGTAACAGTTAGAAGGTTAGAAGGTTAGAAGGTTAGAAGGTTAGAGGGTTAGAAGGTTAGGAGGTTAGAAGGTTAGAAGGCTAGAGGGTTAAAGGGTCAGAGAGTTAGAGGGTCAGAAAGTTATAGAAAAAAGAGGGAAAAAGAGGAATTAAAGGTTTGAGGGGAAAAGAGAATATAAAAGAGATTAAACCTTTGTATTGAGGCTAGATATAGGATATTGCTTAGTAGAGTAAAGACTAAGATATAAAACATATACTATAATGTAGCTACTAGGTAGGGGGTAGTGCTTAAAGGTATAAATCTCTACTTTATTATATAAATATATATACTCTTCTTTTTATATTCCCCCTTTAGTGTGCTACTAAGTTATAGTAAGGGCACCACATACCTCGCTCTCTTATGCCCCCCTTAAACTCTATAAGGCTAACTGGCACGTTCTCAACATAGGTAATTATAGCAGGCAGTGGCTATGACACTTTATCTCATTAAAAAACCAAACCTTCTACTAATTAAGATCCTAATATTTTAATGCCTACTTAAGCCTTTAAGCTAGATATTATTTAATTATTAAAGGTCTTTTTTTAAAGCTACTTTTATAAATTTATTAACTAAAGAAGGTTTTAGAGGCTTTAAAGACTATATTTATAATTAAAAGCTTTAAAAAGTTTAAAATACTAAATTTATAGATTTGCCTAAATTATATTATAAATTATATTTTTTTTTCTTTTAATACTAATTTAGTCAACTACTTTATAAAAGGGACTTATAATTATTCTATTTAGATTTCTTTTAAATAGTAAATATTATTATTAACTTTAGAATTTAGCAATAAATTTAATAGATTTATTAATAGGTAAAACCCTATGCCTTTAGCTTATAGATCCTTAAACGCATCTATAGCATTAACTCTAGTCTGCAATAAGGCACTAAGGCTAGCGAAGAAGCTAGGAAAAAAAGGGAAAAAGGGCTAGTAAAAAAGGTAATAAAAAGAGAAAGAAAAAAAACTTATAAAGAAGAAGATAGGGCTAGGGCATAAGCTATAATGCTTCCTATTATTATTGTTTACATTCTTCCGCGTTAATCCGGCTAAATTCGCGATACCTTCTTTTAGTCAGATAGATTTCGCGTCCCACTGTATGTACGGTCGTTCTCTAAATTAAACAAAAAAAGAAAACATTCTGTACGAAGAAGCAAATTAGAGCAGTTGGGATTAAATTAGGCGCCACAGGAGTTACTGTCAAAGAGTTATAAGAACGAAATCCACTAATGCCCATGTAAATGGGCCAAAACAAGTCTTAATCTCTCAAGAGCCTGGATACTAGGGCAGTCGTTTGCTTTATCTTCGTCCAGTTTCGCGATTTCGATTTTGGCAGCCTGCGCAAGCGGGCCTAAGTCGCCCCAAACCTCGTTCGTATATGAAGTTAAAACCTCAGTCCATTGATTGAGCCAGATGCTGCGACCTTCTTCGAAATCTGAGGTGCCCAGGTAAGCTTCACATTCTGCGATAAATCGCTCCGGTCTGACCAAGAACTCGGCGTTGAAGTTCAGCAATTGGTCCCAAAACGGCCAACCGGGTTCTGACCTCAAGAGCCCTTCTTGTAGCCTAACTGCTTCCACAGGTGACAAGTCGTAATGATCTGATTGCGCTGGATGTTCGGGGCTTTCGGGCTGAGATAGTAGGCTCACGACGTCGAAGCCATCAATATTTGACTGTTGCAATAATTTGGCAGACTGAGCTGGTTGGGCTATGATATGTCCTAGCCGTACCAGTTCACCTGTACCACTGCCTTTAGCAAAAGCGTCAAACTGGGTGTCATATCCATTTGAATCGTTTGCGAATTTGAAAGTTCGACTTGAAGAGGCGAACCGCTCGCCGTTGCATGGTTTCTGTAGCCCATATATTATTGCCTGGTGCGCCTGATACGGTGACGATGTCCCTAAGTTTTCAGTTCCTTTGTGACCATTCTGAGCTCTAAAAGCGGGAAGGTTGTTGAGAGCACTTCCAAGGACAGTTTTACCAGACGATTGCATTCGGTCAACGGACGATGGAATTTCTTTGCCTTTTCCTTTGTCTGTCGCACTTTCAAAGCTTGCACATTCTTCTGCGGCTTCGGACATACCGCACTGAGGTCCTGTACTAACTCGGTCGGCTCGAGTAGTCTTGTCGGCTCCCATTGTTAAGCCTTGTCAAGATTTCGCTTGTAGGACTTTGACACTAATGCTATGGTTTAGCAAATCTAGTACCGAGTGATCGAAGGAGGAACTCAGACGACGACATGAGGATTGGTTAACTACTTTCGCGTGCCAGCGCTGCATTTCACAAGAACTGGATCACAAATGTGGCGAGACTTATGGACAAATAATATATACTATGAAAGATTGCAGAATTAATAAATTAGCTTCTGATAATTCTTTTATGTAGGAGATTAAAATGTATACACTTTGATTATTAATACTAAAATAGTATAATTTAACGTTTATTTGTTTTTATTTTAAGCTATTTTGAAAACGTTTATTCTATAATATAATACCTTTTTTAACTTTTTTCTTAGTAGAATAACTTATTTAGAGTTTTTTAAAACTAAAACCTTTTTAATATCAAATTTCTAATTTTAATATTATACTAATCACTTATAAATTAAAGGTAATTGAATAAGTCAGAGATAGTAAGAATAATTCATTTCTTAATAATGAAATTAGTAGTATCATTTCATTGAATCTTTTTTCTCTTAGAATTTAAGAAATATTCTTCATTAAATTTAAAGTAATAGTTATTTCTAAGTATTCTCTTATAATATGCTACTAATACCTAAATATCTTTCCAATTATAATAAAAGTTGCATGCTTTTTCCTTAGGTAAGGGGTCCTAGAGTTTACTAGGATTCCTAACCATTGACGCATACGTTAGGGACCATAACAATAACCTTTACCTTTATTGTTACTTTCAATACCTAGCTAGCTACTTTAATATACTTTTTAGTAAAAGTAAAATAAGTCTAAATAGCGATTTTAATAATATTTATTAATATTTTCCATAAAACTTTATTATACTTAAGTTAAGCTATACCCTTAAAAAGTATAGAGAGTACTAAAGATATTTTAAGAACTTTTTTTTAAATTAAAAGAAAGATCCTTTAAATTAAGAATTAAGGGTTGATAAAACTTATTTCTTTATAAAAGTAATAAGTAATTTGGTTAGGTAGTTTAAAGTTTTTAGATGTAATAAAAAATAAGGCTTAAGTCATGAAGTATATTATTAATAACTATTGTATACTTTAGATTTAAACCTATATTTAGCTTGTATTATATAAACAGTTAATTATAATACTTGGTAAATAATTCATGGCTCTTATTTATTAAAATACTTAATTTAAAACACTGTATCTAAAGCCTTTTATAATACTTATTATTAGAAATGTATATTTAAAAATGTAATACATAATATTCAGATTTACTATTGTATAGAGCGTTATAAGAGTTAGTAGCTATAAAAAAGCTTACTTAAGCCTCTTAAAGTTTTAACTACTTTAAAGTAAAACTTCCTCTAAAATTTATCACTAATTTATTAATAAAAATCTTGTTTATATTTAAGTACTTTAGAATTATTATTAATGAACTTTTGAAGTTTATTTAATTAAAACCTGTAATTAATATTATAACTTAAAAGTATATAGTAGTTTTACTTTATTAATAGTAGTTTTATAGGTTCCTTTTTAACTTATTAAATTAAGGCTTAAATTAAGTAGAATACTTTTAGTTTACTCTTTATTTCTCTACATATATTAAATAGCTTTTATTTATAACTTAATATTTTTAAATTAAAGAATGGTATGAAAAAAGGTTAATTAAAAGGGCTAAGTGATTTTATATATTATAGTTAGTTGTTTTACTTTATTTAACTTCAATATCTACTAATATATTAGCTTATACTAAATGACTACATATTAATTATTATAATTCAATCCTCCCTTTTCTATAAGGTAGTATTTAGTTTTAATTTAGTAATATTACTAAGTTATACCTCTTTTTTACTATTAGTATATAAATTATTAAATAAGTATAAAGATTGTTAAAAATAACAGGGTTATTTACAGGGGATTCCTCACTATTAGTGCTATGATTATAGTGCTTATAGAAACACCTTATAGGGGGCTTTATGAGTCAGTGCAAGGCAGCAAGCATGCGCGCACGCAAACGGCATAACCACGGAAATCTAACTAAAGGTTACATACATAGAGTTTATAGCTATAAGGTCCCTATAAATCTTTACTTTTTACCCTTCTATACCTATTCTAATAGCTATATAATTAGGCTAATAGCTATTAAGTATAAAGCTAACTTTAAATTAGCTTTATAAAGTAACTAATAAAGTTATTAGAAATAACTGAGGTGGGTGCTGTAGAGCACAGCTTACTAAGGTAGTGGGCGCAGTAAGCGTGCACGCATAGGTCCACTGCTCTACAGAGCAGAGCACTGCAGTAAGCTATAGTTAGCTAAATTTTATATAAAATAGAAGCTTTTACATTACTTTTAGCACTATTTAATTTACTAAAAGATTTATAATAATATTTAATAAAATTATATTTAATCTTTAACTTTATAGATATATATAGATAGTAAGAGTAATTTTAATAGTCTATATAGTTAGTAGCTATAAGGGGGTTTTTTACTTCCTTCCCTTATATACCTACTAACTTTATTAGTAAATCCTAATTATTAGCTAGGCTTTATAAGCTACTTTTTATTTTTTATAAAATTTATTTATATAGAAAAATAAAAAAATAAACTTATAGCTATATAAA
>SRPU01001034.1:0-11814 GCA_018360185.1 Claviceps lovelessii
TCAATAGGCTTAATAGGCCTCTCAAATCAAACAATCAGAAAATTCATGTCAGGATCCTTGAGCGTCTGCACCCAGCTTCCTGCACCCTTTCCCTTGCTATCCAGGTCCCAAATGACCTGAAGAGTTTCCATAGCTGTGTTCAAGAAACCCCATGGGCATGATACATGAAGTCGCCGTAACCTGTCCATGACCCAATCCCTCCTGGCGCGCCCACGGGCCTCTGCACCGGCGATGAATGTCGGCCACGTGGTGGCTTTGAAGTTGGGGTCATCATCGGGAATACTTGACAGATGCTCAAAGATTTCGCGGCTTAGCTGCTCCGCCACCTCATCGTGATTCTTCATCTTGCTCAGCGGCGGAATCGCCTGCAGTATGTACAGGCATGCCGCGAGCCGATGTGCGGATCCAGCATGAATTCTGCTCTGTATGGGGGCGTCTTGCATATAAGAAATATTGCGCACATCATTGGCCCAGCCGTGGATGTCGAAGGACTGGGCCTCCTGGAGGAGGGCTAGTCCGGCATCGCGTATCTCTTGCGTGGACGTAACCTCAGCAGGGACGTTGGACAACTGGGAAGCCGAGTGCAGTATGGTCAGGATTTCGGGCGGACAGCAAAGATAGCTATTCGCCGCTGCTCGTCGCAGAATGGAAGGAATCTGCGCTGGCTGAAAGTACGAATGGTGATCAAATGAGGCAGCCGGCATGAAAGCCGAGGCCAAGACAAAATATCTTTTGAAAGTGGGGGTTTTTTTTTTTGGCGGTTTTCTTTTGCGTGAGTAATACTCTCTTTCAAGATGTATCAAAATATGGACCCTGAATGGAGGTTCAGCAGCACTCACATAAAACAATCAGATAACATGTAGTCTCGCAAAGCGGAATCGGCCACCATGGTTGGTTGCAACAGAGACATAATGTGGCCTGCTCCCTCGAGATGGGGCTTCCATCCGTCCTTCCCGGACTCAATGAGCTCGACGTTGATGAAAAAAAGGGCTGCAGCGAGAACTACGTCGCCGCCAGTGGTGTCAATGTTCTCCACTGCGCCGCGCATCAGGGTCAACGCCTTTGTCTTGGCAATCAGTGCATCTTTCAAAGCCCGGCGAGATGCCTGTTCGATATCTGCAGTCAAGTGGTCGTTGACATCCTTGAGTCGGTATGCCAAAGGAGCACGGACAAGATTCGACATGTGAGCCGCCGAGGCGGCGACAATAATGTGCTGCAAAAGCGGATGTGCCCTTGTCAGGGGAAGAAGACCACGGAATGGATTTCTGTCAGGAAGATCATGAGAGACTAGATCTTTGCAGACTCTAGTGGCGACTATTTTTATTGTTTTTGTGTATTTTTTTGGGGGGGGTCGGTCAGTTAGCAAGAGATCTCCATTTCGGCCCCCAACGACCACAGAGGCGCTGTTGCACGGAGCAAAAAAAAAAAAAAAAAAAACGGGTAAAACGCAAAGGAAAACAAAATGCCTACCACCTCAAACCCAGGACTTACAATAAGATAAGTAATGCCGATGTCCATATTGCATGTCCTGATACAAGGGGTCCGCCAAGGCCCAAGGACTACTGAGTGAAAACTCAGACGAGGCCGGCGAAGGGGATCGCACGACAAGCTGCACATCGCCATCCGGTTTCGTTTTATCGTGACGCAGGGCCCGCAGGCCAGCAGTCTGGGAAGAAGCCGACAGCGTAACACTCGGCGGAAACTCCAGTGCTGCTGGTGTGGTGACTGACACTAACAAATCCTCCGATGTCTCTGACAGAGACCCTGTCACTAACCCAGCGTGAGAGGTAGAGGCAGATGCGCTTGCGCTTGTGGATGCGCTTGTGGATGCGCTTGTGGATGCGGATGCGGATGCGGATGCGGGCGCAGTCGCGGGTGCAATCGCAGTTGCATTTGCAGTCGTGGAGGCAGAGGCAGAAGCAGAAGCAGAAGCAGAAGCAGACGCAGACGCAGACGCAGACGCAGAGGCAAAGGCAGAAGAAGCAGACGCAGAGTTAGAAGCAAAGGCAACCGCCGCCGCCGCCGCCGCAGCATCCAGGGGCGCACTCGACGTCCGCCCAGCAAGCTTGCCCCGACTGGCAACGGCGCCGGTCCATCGAAACAGTTTTCCGTATCCAAGACATTCTTTGCCCGCGTTGACGCATTTGTTGCAGTGTGGGTAGGAGCGGTCACATCGGAGCCGCTGGCGGCGGCAATTGTGGCAGGGCTTGGTGGGAGGGTTGAGGGCGCTCATGGTTCTTAGTTGGGACAGAGCTTGACGACGATTTTCCTGGATCCGGTAATTCCAAGTCACTCCAAGTCGACCCTTGGCGGCCCGTCTGCACTGCGTGCATAGTACAAGCCCAGTGACGGGGGCAGGTGTTTGGAGAGGAGGGGGAGAGATGGGGAAACGTTTCTGCACTTCTGGGTTTTTGGTCTCGAGGCTCCGCGTGTCCAGTCCGTGGCCTTTGTCTGGTGAATCTGCTCCTTTGTCTGCCCGGCCGAGGGCTCTTCTCTGTCCGGGCCCAAATCACGAGCAGGCTGGCGGCCGTCAATCATGATGTGTTTCTGGCCTGTGTGTTGTGTGAGGTTTGCGTGGGCTGCGTGGGCTGCACGGTCGGTATGGTCTGGACGGTCTGTATTTTGGGCCGTGTCGTTTGTGTCTGGTCTGGTCACTTCACTGGTGGTTCGTGAAGGCGTTGGCGGGGCGTGGTCCAAGGCTGGCGTTTGGCCTGCCCGTCGCTCGGTACCTCGACGATGGGTGGGGCGGGGCACGGGTAGGTGGTGTCGTCAAGAGCGGGCCTTGCCTTCCTTGCTGGTCTTGCTGGTTGCTGGTCTTGCTGGTTGCTGGTTGCTGGTTGCTGCTCAGAGCTGGGCTCGCTGGCTGGCGCCTTCCTTGACGTGCTCTCGCCGCTAAGCCCCGTGGGGCAGCCAAGCCGCATCGTTGACATCGGGGCATTCATCGGCCCCATCGCACCTGCCGCGCTTGATTCGCCGTCAGCCCTCCTTGCCGCCCTTTCCGCCCTTTCCGCCCTTTTCGCTGTTTATCATAGCCAACCTCGAACTAATCACCCAACATTCAAACCAACCTTCCCAATGGTTTTGATCGGCTCGGGGAGCCGGCGAGGGGCCTTCTTTTCCGTCTCTTTTGATTGTCCTTATTTTTAGAAAACTTGGCAGCATATCCGCTCCGCCTTTTTTTCTTTCCAAAGTAAAACCTCTTTGTCCCTCTTTGGCTTGGAAAAATTCCGTCCTCCCCGGCAGCACTTCTCCGCCTTGGTGTAACGCCACGTTTGCGAGATCATATTGGCCCTTGACCGAGGTTTCCTTCCACTGAAAATCTGATCAAAAATATCTGGCGATATTCCACTCATCGTGCCGCTTCTGCCGCAATGGCAGCACCAACAACGACACACAGGGGTTGGCGGAGCAAGACAGAAGAAATGAGACGATTCCAGTGTCCAATGATTCATCACCAACTTGTGTCGGGCTGTAAAGCACGACCTAGACAGCATCCATCTTGACCCTTAATCTCCAAGGGAAAAAAAAAACGACTAGGCTGACTGCGACTCTACCCTTGATGACGTCGTTGTACAAAAAAGAAGAAGGAAAAAAAAAAAAAGAAAGAAAGAAACCAGCAAAGAGTTCTGCAATGATGAGTCGTAGAAAGCATATCGCAAAATCTCTCCAGCTTGATGTGTCTCCGCGATGAAGTCTCGTATCTTTGACCGGTCAGCATTACTGCTGAGCCTGCGTCGTTAGCTAATCGAAACTCGAAAGATCGTTCTTGAAGATGTCCTCGCTCAAGGACAGGCTTTGAGGGCCCGATGTAGATGCGGTTTATGGACCTTTTCCCAAGTGCTTGTTTCTTATTTTCCTTTGCACGCCTGCGCTCCTAGCTTTGCTATCCCTCGAAAAATTCTTTTTCAATCATGACTCACATGCCCGATCTGTGGGGGTTCTATTACGCAAAGTGTTGGATCTGTCTGTCATGTTTCAATCCGTGCTCCATAACCCATGCCAATAAATGCGCGCGTATCTTATTTTCAAACATATTGCACTACGTCTGTAAGCTTCAGAGAAAAGAAAGCTTCATCGCAGCTACATGTATATGTCTCGTCATTATCGAAACGTTTGAGAGAAATATCTCCCACTCTCTCCGCAGCGGCAGTTTCGAAACGCCTGGTTCAACTGTCTTGCGTCCACAAAAATAGCCCGGCCATTCAAGTGAACGCTCGCTGCCACTGACTCAGCCTGACATTGGTCGCACAAGTCAAACGCCTTGACAGCTCGCCGTCGTTTGCGTCCTTGACCCTTGTGAAACGCGAGCCCGGTTGCCCCTTGCCCAATCGCTACGTCTGTCAAAGAGTACTGTGGATGGGCCCCCGCCGTCGTAGAGGATCTTGCTCACGGCATAGGAAATCCCGTGTGTGTGATGACACTATTTCCTCGCTGCTGACACAAAGGGGAGCCTCCAATGCTTTGTTCCATCGTTTTCCTACGTCTTTGCCCAAGATGACGACCTCCGCCGAAAGCATCCTCTCAAACCCGTCATATTTCAGGCCTGGTCGCCGTGTGATCATTTTTCTCTTTGGAGCCCAAATCAGCCCTCGCAGCCCAAATCAGAGACCTTTGCCGATTCTTTCCGACTGAAGCCGTGACCCTCGCGCCGTCATGTCGCATTTCTGGATTTTCTGAGGAGAATACTAGGCTCTGTCCGCCCAATGACTCCGTGTGTTTTTTTGAACGAATGGACTCATTCCACGGTGAATCACATGGCTCAATGGCGCCTGCCAATCGAGCGCCAATCTTTTCTTTTTTATATGAGTTGGCCAGCTTAACAGGAATAGCCGTGGCAGAAGTAACCCATTCTCCAACATGAGGTCCACATCTGGGCTACCACAGTCAGCAGCGAATACCTTCATTCGAGTGCAGTCTTTGCATTTGATCTCAGAATGTAGAGGGTACTCTCGAAAGTCTTGATTCGGTTCATTGGTTGCCTTTCCATCAGTCCTTTGTCGACTAGCGCAACTGTAGAGAGCGGACTGATTCGCCACGCATCGTTGAGCGCATCTTAGTCGAACTGGTTTCATTCTAGACCGGATCAAGTCAGAAGTTTCTTTTCGGTGAAACAAGAAACCCGGCCGATTAGGTCTCAAAACCTATATGCGCATGTCACCGCGGAACTCGGCTCGGTTGGCCGGGTCAGACCCTACTTGCATAAACATAGGATAGTCCAAATCATCAAATACGAGGACCAACAAAAAATGAAAGAGGGGGCAAAAACGGATCGCCGTAGCCGCTTCTGATCTCCAGATTGCGTGGCCTTGGGGGCCATAGCATTCTCGCTATCTACCTTGGCACAGATCTCTCGCCTTCCGGCTTCTCCGTCAGCGGGTCTTTCACGGATGGGAAATTGCATGGGTGTTGGAACAAATTTGAAGACCTGTTGAAATCGTCTTGCCTAATGGGCTTTATGTTCATGGAACATTGATCAAAGGCTTCGTCTTCGACACAACGTCCTGTTTGAAGCATAGAGAGACTTACGACTTGGCATCTGGCTTATTAGTGCGACTATTGACACTACACTCTGGGGCTGGTCTGCCTGCTCGCAGTCATTTGCGTCCGTACTATATTGAAACTCCCTTGAAAACGTAGCGAGGGCTTATTTCAACGCCGAAGGTTTGAAACGGTGCGGTTGCAAGCGACAGTACGCAAGCAGGTGAAGTCTTGGATGGTGTGTCGAATAACTGCCTCCAGACTACGTAAGTTAATTGCATCAGGAATTGAACGAATGACGGATCGAATCCATTCAGGGTACAACATTTGCAATTTCGGGCGGTTGGCAATGCTTCCACGCGTCTGTAAGAGCATGTCAGCATAGGAGGAATGTAATCAGCGGCTTGTGTATCAACGGATCGAGACCTGCAGAGTTTGTATCAACAGACCTTTGACCCGTAATCATTCAAAAGCCTCGAAACTGTTTCATTTTTGTACCTATCAGCGGAACGGCAACAGTTGAGGTCGACTTGATTTAGGACTTCCCAAACACTCGGTCTGATGGTAGACTCGACACAGAAAAGCGACCGAGTATGTGTATGGGACTTTGTCATAGATGAAGTCGGCTTTTGAACAAGGTACCATGTAGGGGTGGCATGGTATAACACAGGAGACGAATGGTAGAGGCATCCCGTGGCGCATTAGTTGTAGCCTGTGTTTTCTATTTTATTTAATCTTATTTTTCGTCCTCCTCCCTCTTCCAGCGGAAAGGGGCAGAACCCGGGTGCGATCAACAAGAACAAGTTGGTACCTTTGTCGAAGTGCTTGCTTCTGTGGCGATAAATTTGCGTTTCTCGGTTTCAGCAGAGAACGCAATGATTGTCATGCGCGAGACGTATATGGCAAAGATCATCTAGGTGTCGTTGCGGAGGGCGATCTTGTAATCAATCACAAAAGCTCTAGAGAATCCTGGTTTGGGCCAAAAACAGCAAACGCCACGGTGTTTTGCTTCCTTGGAATCTTCCACGGCTTCAGTCAATATGGTGGCTTTTCGAAGGACACACAACCCACTGGGGAATGCATCACGAGGGCAAGGTTAGTACCCAGACTCGTGCTCGTGTGGGTTGCATCCAGAGTCATAGCTGTTTGCAAATCGACAACAGATGACATGTCACTGGATTGTGCATGAAGGTTGCTTCGTCAAGATCCATGCAATATTAATCTCCACATTCCACCTGATGTGGCGTGCATCTGCAGGGTAGACCCTTGAGCTGATCCCAAGATTCAACACGAGGCACAAGCCGAGGTGGAAAAGGAGGCTAGCAAGAGCCAGAGCAAGCGGCAGTCAGCACAGCGCGACCGCCGTCATTGCTGTTTGAGCAACTGGACCCCCTCGCTCGTCTTTTGTTGTAGCCTTCTTCTGTGTATCCTTGCTTCGGTCTTGCCGTGCCTTTCAGCCGGCCAAGGTGATGGCCGTTGGGCTGGTTTTTGAGATCTGATCCCTTTACCATACGAGCGGGAAAAGAGGGGGTCAGTCGTCTTGTTTCGTTCGTGCATGGTTGTCGATTGTTGCTTCGAGGCTTGTGCTTGAATGGCACCCGCATCGTGTCGTGAGCAGAGAAGCAGATGCGCAAATCGAAGAGGAGGAGGGGGGGGGGGGTACATTAGAAGCCAACTGTAGCAATTTCAGTATATGGTGCCAATAGCCAATAGCACTTGCCCGAATAAAAATTATTCATCAACAGCTGCTGGCAGCTGCTCGCAAAAGTCGAGTCCCACAGACGCCAGACTGTTCGCCAGCTGGCCACAACTGCCGGGAGCTGCCGATAGCTGCAGAAGGATGCACGGAATCGGTATATCTTGGGGCCGCGCGCCCGTTGCTTCAAGTGCTAATAAGAGACAGCCGAGCAACAAAGCTTCGCGGACATTGCTTCAACCGCCGCTTCACCAAAGAGACAGGAACTTTACTTCCCTTGCTCTCGCCAACCATACCAGCGGTCGACCATTCTTTGTTGATCAGCGGCTGCAAGCCCTCCATTCGGCGTCTTGCATCTCCATCAGCAGCATGGTTCCCCCTTGGAACATTCTTCTCCAAACGCTTCCTGTGACGACCCTCAGAAGGATCAGTGGCAAGACATATATTATCAATCATCAGTCATCAGCCGTTGTTCATTACGGCCGTTGCCGCTCGGCCTCGGCCTTCGGACTTTCGGGCGCGCGTTCTTCCGGCCCATTGGTGCCCGGCGCCGGTACCCGGTGCAATATCCTTGCGCTCGCATCCGCATCTCAGCCAATCGCGACTCCAGCTCCAACTCCAATTGCAAGAAACCTCGGGTACCTCGCCGAATGCACCTCCGATCTAACGGCATCGTGCTCCGTATCTGACCTTTTCTTTTTCTTTTCTTTTTTCTTTTTTTTTAAAGAAGAAGAAGAAGAAAAATGAGCCTCGAGAATTTCACGCGCGAAGCTTAAAGGACTGGCACGACATCGTCTTCATCAATGGCCTGCCATGACATCGGGATGTCTATCCCCCTGTGCAGCTTTCGAATTCATATCGAGGTACTGCGCACTACTACGTATTACTTGGACAACTATCCCGATAGAGTACTTCTAGCATGTAAGAGCTGAGGTCGCTGCGATTCCACCTTGTCGTCAAAGCCAATATGCAAGTGTAATTTCGGCTGTGACGAATTCTTGCTTTGACAACTCCGTCTTTGTCTCTTTCCGCTAGGTTGACGACGGCTTTTCTTCCCGTTTTAGCAAAAGGCTTGCAGAGTGCAGGATTGAGGAGGGCGTGGCCACGCGGTGACTGGAGTCCTGAACCTTGCAAAGCCAGAGAAACTGGTGGCTGAATTGTGTCAGGCTGGCCGTTGTTAATTTTGATTGATTACCAGGGCCAAGGCGGGGCTGACTTTGAGAGCGCTGGTCTCGGCTCGGCTCTTGATTTCTTTTGACCACATAACACTGACTAGAAGTCGGCACTCTGGAGTCTGGACGCAAATGTTGCGAGCGAAGCGCTTCGTGGGAATAGAGTCTGGCGGGGTCACATGCTGCGACAATACGACAATGACGTCTATTTTCAGTATTGGATACGATGATTGATTTCCCACAACCGAGCATTAGATTCCCAGAGGATGCAACATTGAACAAACAAGGTCATGGGCTAGAGGTACGCTGGTTTTGCAGGTGCGCAGACTTGACGAGATATGTAGTGTATGTGAATCCTTTTTTTTTTTCTTTCTTCTTTCTTCTTTCTTTTTCTTTTTCTCTTCTTTTTTTTCTCTTTCTTTTCTTTTTTCGTTCCGTTTCCTTGGATGTGAACTAACCGCCTGAACCCCCAAGGCGAAAGTAAAATGTGTTAAAGCTCACCAGTGACCACTGACCACGGTTCATCGTCAAGAACTTGAACGTTAATGTAGCAGCATGACGATGAGATGATGCGAGACTCTGTTGAAATTTGAGATAACTTTACCCGGGCCGCGCAAGGGTTGTGGTCGCAGCCACTGGTACCGTCAGACGGCTAATTGTTGATTTGCCGGCAACAAAGCACATGTCGCAGCTCGATCTTCCCGACATGCCGATCGTCCAGCAACCCAGCACGACGCAAATGCAACTGCTTCTGATTGGAAAAAAAAAAAAAAAAAAAAAAAAAAAAAAAAAAGGGCTAGACTGCGACATGCATAATGGACAGCAACTTCCTGAAAGACGAGGAACAAGGATGGACGACAGGCATCTAGATGGATCATGCTTGAAGCCTTGTCCACTTTCGCTGGACCACAAATTCCCAATTACATTTATCGGATCGGCTGGGCCACTCCGAGTACTACTACGGACGAAGCATGGAAGATGCACGATCTTGGTCCGCGCTTAGGCATAATGAAGGCGTTAGCCTCAGAAACGTGGAGGTTGCAAGCCACCCGACTCGCTTATTCCACACTCAGAGCAAGTCCACGCCCTGGGCATAGTTCCCACTGTTCGTTCTGTGATTCTTTTTCATCTTCACTCCCCTCATATCATTCATCATTATACCCAACCACCCCCCTGTCCCTGCCCCCGAACCCCCCCCCCCCCCCCCTCTTTTTTCCCCAGTATGTTGCAACTCAAGCATTTCGTCAGTTGGGATGGTGCTTACAAGCCTACAACCATGTCATTCCCTCTGATTGTTGTTCTCTCAAACCCCTCCTCCTAACGGGCGGGCGGGAATGACGCGGATTCTTGTCCCAGGTCTCCGTTTCAAGCCTCGGCAGACCGTTCATCAAGGATTTGATCCACTGTCAATGTAGCAGCCATGCCTGCAGGCCAAAACCCTAGCGGCTCGGGATCGGCTTGTGGGATATGTCTCCGGATCAGATATATATTGCTACCGCTTTTAGTAGCTTCCTCGAGCCTCTCTGGTGTCTGGTGCAGGATCGTCTGAACTTGTTAAAAGACTTGATACTTGTAACAAGCCCACCCGTACTAAGCGGAACACGAATTCCAAAGTTCCATTGTGCCAGCGGAAGACACGACACAACAGATCTGGTCCTTTTTCTGTTCATGTCAAAGCCTGACCTGGCATCGTTCATCATCGCTGGTAAAAGGGGTTCCAACGACATCAGAAACTTCGTCAACGTGCCCGATTTTTTTCTTATTTGCTCTTTCTAGCTCACTGTGACACGGACTCGCCCTCTCCAAGCTGTTATCTTCGCTTCATTCGTCTGCGACAACTGAGGATATACTTCTTCACAGTTCAATCCGACTCGTCTCCTGGAACGCATGCAGCCTGCGGTGCAATTCAATCATCTATTTTGGGCGCCGAACACATACTCCATGGCTCATCATCGTCAGTCATGGGAGCGAAGCGAACTCGATCGATATAAACCGCAGCCACCACCATCACCGCCCATGGAGGAGATTAAATACTCCTTGCCGTCCATCTCGAAGCTGTTGGGGATTGCGGATGCTGGTTCGCCAACAAGTACAGTCTCACATGACGCCTCATCCGAATATGTGTACACTGAAAGTACGGATATCAAGAGTCTACACAATTCCGGGCCGAGCTGGGCCGAGCCTAGAGCAACTTGCTTGACAGCATCTTCATCCTCATCAACATCAAAATCAACATCATCCACCATAAACTCAACATCGCGGCAACCAGGACACGTGCCCATGGACGATGCCAGTCGTTCACGTCTGTGCTACACCGAGCGGCGTCTTCATCAGTCTGGAGCTGTGCCTCTGACGCCTCCCCCTGGAGCCGATTATTCTGACCAGTACAGGAATCCCGTCAGTGAACCTTCACGACGACAAGTCTCCTACGGAACGCCAGCCAGCAACAAGAGACGGCTAAGAACCAGCCCTCCTCCCACACATTCCGAGGTTTTCAGCTCTCTCGCGCCCCGACAACAGCCCATGCTCGCAGCCCAGCACGCCCAGCCGCCTTCGCGTCTTTCGCAGCAGTTGTCCACGGGGCCCCGCCAGACCACATCCGCCGACGACCGAAGATCTTGTTACCCTCGACATCCATCAGGATCAACCAACAACAATGACACACCCTCTTCCTCTTCCTCCTCTCAAGCCTCCAACCTCTATTACCAACAACTGCTGCCTCAGACCTTGCTCCGCATCGACGGTGCCGATTCATTTGCTTCAGCTTCCGTCATCGGACCCTGGCAGCACCATCACTACCTGAGCCCGATCCACGGCAGCATGACCTATCCCCAAACTCCAGATCGATACATGTGTCCGACCTGCAACAAGACATTCAGCCGGCCCAGCAGCCTCCGCATCCACAGCCACTCACATACGGGAGAGAAGCCCTACAAGTGCCCACGCGCTGGATGTGGCAAGGCCTTTAGCGTCCGGAGCAACATGAAACGCCACGAACGGGGATGTCATACTTTTAGCATACATGCCGATCAGCATCCAGCCATGCGGGCAGCTGTCAACTTCAACTGAGACACATGCACTCAGTATTCCGTCATTTTTTTTTCTTTTTTTTTTTCTTTTTTTTTTTTTTTTTTTTTTTTTTTTTTTTTTTTCTTTTCTTTTCTTTTTCCTCTTTTCCTTGTTTCCTTTTTTTATTTTCCCAAAACACACAGCTTTGCCCATCATGACGCAAGCATATACACCACACAGGTATCACAACCGACGAGGACGTTGATCTCTCATAAGACTATTCTGTCGAATTTCTACACTATCGTGCTGTCTTCTTCTCTTGCTCTTCTCTCTCTCATTTTCTCCTTCGTTGTATTTTTTTTTGTTTTCTTTTTCTTCGTTTTTCCTTGTGTTTTTTTTTTTTTTTTTTTTTTTTTTTTTTTTTTTTTTTTTTTTTTTTTTTTTTTTTTTTTTTTTTTT
>SRPU01001035.1:0-11809 GCA_018360185.1 Claviceps lovelessii
AAAAAAAAAAAAAAAAAAAAAAAAAAAAAAAAAAAAAAAAAAAAACCACGGCTCCTTGACAAAACAGAAACCGTCGAGAAACGGTTGGTTGTGCAACTTCAAACGGCAAAACTAGGAAACCCCTTCCTGGGGAATCCGAATCAATCCACCATGCTCCCAGTAAGCACAATCCGTGCTTGACTGGGGGCTTCTATGTGTGCAGTTGGCACAAAAGGGCCAGGTGAAATGCCAATGGTTGGAAACGGAAGATGGAGAAAAAAAAAAGTTCCGCCACATAGAAAAGTATATATATAGAAAGAAGTCGTGTCGTCGTGAGAGATGGAGAAAATTCATGCACAGAGCGCCGTCTCAATTGCGGAGCCTGACACGATTTCTGGTCGTCAGTCCGCCCGCGGACCAGTCATCCATGAGCCAAATCCATTACGGGCACAGCACAGCCCAGAGTAAAAAGGAATGAAGAGATGAAACGAGGGAAAAAAAAGATAAAGAGAGGCAAGAAACCGGGGCTGTGAGAATCGAGTTCATATCGAACCCAAAGCCAACACCCGCACTTCAACAAAAAAAAAAAAAAAAAAAAAAAAAAACGCCAATGGCATGCAGAAGTTATTACATGGACCCCAATCTGAGAAGAGCCTCAATGGCCTCGCGCTCCTGAGCATCCGATGCGCCAGCCAGCGCTGAGAGGTCGAGGTTCGTTGGCTGAGGTGGTCGCGCCATCCCTGAACTGACAGAGAACGTTCGTAAGCCGCCGAGGGAAGGAAAGTTGGGGGAACGAAGAGCGCAGGCGGAAGTGGCGGCGGCCACGGTCTGATAAGACTCTGCCCGAAGCGCAGCAGCACCCATGGCAGCCCAATCCTCGTCATCCGTCACATCCTCCGGATCGTCGTTCATGACGACATCGTCGTCATCTGGCGCTTCGGAGCAAGAGGCCGAGGCTGATCCATCCATGGACATTCTGTCGGCCTCTGTTTCCATGAGCATGTGCATGTCGTTGTCGTCATGAGAAAACTCGAACGTATCTTCGCCCCGCGACGCTCTCGGCCCTCTCCCACCCGGATTGGAAATGGGAATGGCGAGCCCGGACGAAGACGGCGGGGTGTCCTGACGGCCACGGTTGACGGCCAGACCTCCTCCTCGTGTCGTCGCATCCCAGCGTCCCCATCCCACCTTGACGAATTCCACCTCGCCATCTACACCGCCCCTTTCCCCGCCGCGACCTTCCAATGCGCCCACGACAAGTCGTCGGGCCTTGATCGGGGGAATGCCCGAAAAGCCTGGTAATGATGTCGTCAAGTAGCCCATAATGTGCCGAATTGCCAGGGGGCCGTGATTCAGAAGAATCTCGGGTAAGTGGTACCTGGCGAGCATGACACCAGTGATGGCACCGGCAGATTCGAGGGCAGCTGGAGATAGTGACCGTCCATGGCGGCTGCTGCTGCTGCTGCTGCTATCGTTGTCCTGCAGATCCAAGTCGGAGTCGATGGGCTCAAGCTTGGCCTTTTGCAGTTGCGCCTTCAAACCAAGAGCTGGTAAGGCCGGCGATATAGAGTTGGGAGGTGTAGGGAGGGTGTGGCATCGTGCCACAGTCGTCGCGCCACCTCTACCCGCTACAACAGTGAAGTTGTCTCGGTTCAAGGAGGACTGAGGAATATCACGAGCAGCTGATGCCAGAGAAGCCATGATGTTTCGACGCTTTTCGTTCTTTCTTTTTTTCTTCTTTTTTTTTTTGTGCGTTCGATTTCAGAGCGGGGGGGTGTCTGTCTGCGCTGCAGGTTGATGACCAGCGAGGCGAAACCAAAGTGAGTATGGAATCTTTTGGGTGAAAACAGAAGAAATCAAAACAGTTGGATAGATGCCCCCGTGATAGTGCAAGAGCAAAAGTAAAAAGTGCAAGAGACAAAAAGTGTCTGAATGTTGGAACACGATAACGGCGCTCCGAGTCGGCGGCCGGTTGAGTCACCTGAGTCGCCCACCACTGGCGCGCACAATAAGGTGCGCGCAGCAACAAGACGCATCTTGAATGGGAAGAGGGGGGCGGGGGGGGGGCGGGGCGCCACTGCCTTGCTCTTTTGGCCAGAGGGGTACGTACCTGACGTATGAAAGCCGTCAAGTCAAACTTGGCAAAAAAGGGAGACAACGGCTTCAGTCGGTCTAGCTGGCTGGACGACGAAGCAAAGAGGGCGGAGCTGGCAGAGCTGACTGACAGAGCTGGCGGCGCGATGACCTTTTAGACGGGACGGTGGACTCTCGATGGAATCGTGCAGTCGGTATGCGGTTGGTCTTTTTCTTTTTCTTGATGATGCTTTTTTAAAACGGAAAAAAGGAAAGGAAAGGAAAAGAAAAGAAAAGAAAAGAGGAAGAAGGGGAGGGGAAGGCGGCGCGAGGAGGACCCAAAGGGGCAGAAGTTAGAAATAATAATCAACGTGCCCGAACCTGCCTGCCATCCGACTCCGTCCAGACTGACTGGTACTTTCCGAGTTCCATCCCAGCGAAGCACGAACTAACCAGCAGGACACTGGCTGGACACGGCGGCGCAGGCAGCCTGCTGACGCCGTAGTAGGCGAGCGAGCGAGCGAGCGAGCGAGGGCAGCCCAGCCCAGCCCAGCCCACGGGACACTGCGCGCACGCCCTCGCCTTTGTCGAGCCGGCCGTCTCGGTGCCGCCAGCCCGCCAGCCCGCCAGCACAAACGACATGGCTGACTCCCGCCACGTAATGCTGATGGGCGATGAGGGATGAGCTATCGACCACCATCTCGATGCTGGCCGGGAGGCTAGAGAAAGCATCAATGCCAAACAAGTGGATGGGGTGTGTGGGCTTGGGGGCGTGCGAATCGCGGCCAGAGCCGGGAACGCAGCTCATTGGGCGGCTCGCATGCTGTGTCTTGGGCCTGATAAGCTTCCACGCGTGCGGTGCTTGCAGTGCGGTGCAGTGCGGTGCGGTGTAGTGCCTGTCCTTTGCTGTCCTTTGCTGTCCTTTGCTGCCCTTTGCTGCCCTTTGCTGCCCTTTGCTGCCCTTTGCTGCGGCCAACCCAACGTTTCAATCTCTCTGTGCGCTGCCTTCCGCGCCTGCATTGCATTGTTGGTATCTGCAACGTCGACCAGACTCTGTTTCAACAATAGCAACTTTGCGCCGGATTCGTTCCTTGGTTGCGCACAGTCTGGTGCCCCATGAGCCATGAGCCGTGAGCCATCTCGACAGCCCGCCACGCCTACCAGATCATCATCATCATCACTTTCTTGGCCCTCATTGACAGACCGACTCGTCCGGCCCGTCGTCGCCTCCGATGGGCGGTCGCTTTTGCGGCGTGCACCTGGAGTAAAAGTCCACAGGTAATATATCCCGCATAACACAATCATCTCATCGTCACAAGCGGTTCCTTGGCTCTTCCACCCCCCCCCCCCCCCCCCCGCCGTTCTTCCCCGCTCCTCCTTCCCCCCTCCCCCCTATTAAAGACAAATGAGAAAACGGCCAGCACGATCCGCCCGTGGACCGATGGGGGGAGAAGGGAGGTTTCGGCGCATTTCGGCCATGGAGACGACAACGTGCCCCGAGAAACCACGACCGTTGACTGAGAACAAGCCGTGGCTGCTCTGTCTTTTGGTGCCCGGTTTTTGGTGTCCGGTTTTTGGTGCGCGCTCCGACTTGGTGCGGGGCAGGGCAGGACCCTCTTTCGTGCTTTGAATGCGCGCCAACAAATGCATTCAATGTTTTCTGCCTTGGACTTTGTTTGTTTTGGGGCTCTACGACGGAGTCTCCAAAGTCCGAACTACCTACCATCAGTGGGGCTGCCCTCCGATCCCTTTTCGGCACCGCATTTGCCAAATACTCCAGTGCCTCTCTTCTTTCCTTTCCTTTGCTTTTCTTCACTTTTTGTTTTATTCCGTATTCATATCCCCAAAAATATGTCGATGCCTCCGGTGAAATGCTTAGATACGCCCGCGTGTGCAATGGTTTTTTTTTTCTTTCAAGTGTCGATTCTTTTCGCATTCTTCTTGCTTTCGCAATTTTTATTTGTTGCCCATGCCGTGTGACTCGCGCACTAGGTGGGCGCGTCTCCTCGCCCCAAACCGTCAGACCTTCGTGTTCCCCCGCGTGATCCTGGCCCTGACTTGTCTAATAAAGTGCTTTTTTTTTATTTTTGCTTCTTTTAGTGCAGGTCACACGTCCTAGTCGGTTTCTCAGGTATTGCCGCCATTGATTCCCGTGTAAGCCTGATCCTGATCCCTCCGACTTGCCCGGTTCGCCTGCGCATCATGCCAGCCTGCCAGGCATCGGGTCGTCATCGAATTGACTATACATGGACCGAGAATGCGGCACACCCGGACAACCTATGAGTAGGTAATTACAGGCATCATTGGTGCTGTTGCTGGCCCTGAGGCATGTACAGTCAAGCTGCTTGGTAGTAGAAAGGGGCTTCGGCAGTGTTGCACAAGGAAATTACAAATAAGTAGCTCCGAAATGACGAGGAATCAGGGGGCAAAAGAACTTGGTGAAGTCTCCCAATAAAAAAAAACACACACACCGCACACACACAATTTTGTCTCTTTAATAGTTGTGCGCGGTTGTTGGCCCATTGCCATGTCCGTACGGTCTGCAGCGCAGTATTGATGCAATCATGCCGATGCCGAGGTGGGCCAGTCGGGCACATGCCCTGACAATCGCCCACCTTTGACCAGGCTCCGGTTTTTTTTTTTTTTTTTTTTTTTTTTTTTTTTTGGCCCATCACTTGACTTTGGAGGCGACGTACCACCGCAAAAATCGACACTTCATTGCCACAGCACATTAGGTGGTGGCTTGTCAAGAAGTAACGTCGCCGTTTGCAAAACTTTTAGCCTTTGACATTTGTCGTATTTTTGCGATCAATAAAGAGTCTCTGTTCGACTCGGCAAAGCAACTTGAGTGTAAAACTTGTCGTCTAGCTCTAGCTTTGGGTCTCAGGACAATTAAATCGATAAATTGTCGAGCCTGTTTCGGCAGCCGTACGAATCGTGACCCACAACTTTGGCCTGCCAATCGACAATAGTTAGGGCATGTCGTGTGGGTGTTCAACCACGTTGACCAAAGCAGCAATCCTGATTGGGGGGGGGGGGGGCAACGTGTTGCACATGTTCGTCATGTCTCCTCTTCCGGGATCCATCCTTCTGGCTGCCTGGCGTCTCATTCTCGCCTGCAAAGTTGGCCGTAGCGATGCCGAGTTTGTATTTTCATAGAATCCACTGGTAAAATGCGCCGTTCGAGCATGCTTTGCCTCATTTGATGTGGTTAGGCCGCTCAGAAGATTTCCGTCGTATCCGAATCGGAGCCGTGATGCCGGATGGCGAGGCGACGAGTTGTTCGTGCGGACACGTTTTGCACCAAGGAGGGGCTGTGGATGTATGTCGCCCCTCCAGCCTGTCGGAGTATGGGCCGATATTCAGTCCTGATACTGAAGCCATTTTCGACGTTGGGAGAACATGTCAGCCCGTGAAAAAAAAATTCAACTTTCCAAAACCCGCGACGGGTTCAGCGACCAGATTGAGAAAATACGAATTCCCGACATGCCTTGAGAGGAATTAGTATATTTCATTTGCACTTTGTGTGAAATTTTTTTATCACATGTCCAATCCGTGACTTACCGCTCGAAGAACGTCTAGCTTCTCTTGTGATTGCATAAAGACCTGGCGATACTGGTTGATGCTCTCGCGCAACACGGTCGCTCTGGTCGTTTGACCTTCACAAATGGCCTTCATCTTGAGCTCCATTTCCTTTCGCAAAAATGGTTTACTCAGACTGATTTCGAAATTCATCCGGTCATAGCCCAAGATGAGGGCCACGCCAAGCTGTGTTGGAACGAACACGCGTCTACCTCCGCGCCGGCCTCCCGAGGTGCTGGAATTTCCTCGTCCACCACTTCCCCGGCCTCTGCCTCCGCCCCTACCGCCTCGGGTACGCTGAGTCTCGGTAGGTGCATCGTCGACTGCCTCCACTGCTTGGCCGCCCCTGTCGATAGTCGCGACGTACTCTCTGTCTTGGATTTTCTGAATGTGCTCGGCCATGGTGGCGTCTGTCCCGATGCCATTGGCATCCATGAGTGCGATCAAATCTGCCTCGGTGAGGTAATCCGGCGGCGATGTCTTGCCCTCCGTTATCAAGGCCTCGGTAGGCTGAAAGGTCTCGCCTCTTGTGAATTTGGGGAGCTCGGTTGTGTTATTCCAACTTTCATAGACAAATACTTCAAGGTAGTTTCGTTCTAATACGATGACTCCGTGAGCACTAAACACTTCACTGCCGTATTGTAGATCGACATTGGTTGCCATTCCGGTGGCATCTTCCGAACAACAAGCCAGGAAACGGCGCACAACATATTCATAAAGACGACCCTCATCGGCATTCAAGACACTGGGTGCAGCATAGGTAATGGGATGGATAGGCGGATGCGCTTTATCGTCATGTCTGCCCTCTCTTGGCTGTTTGAATCCGCCGTTCACCAGGCCTTGCGCGAACTGACCCCATCGTTGATCCGGTGTTTGTTTCTGAACAAGGGCCTTCAAATTCATGCCCTTGTCGAAACGATCCGTTTCTGTTCGTGGATACGAAATGAAACCTTTGTTGTACAAGCCTTCTGCAACTGTCATTGCTTGCTGGCCACTCATTCTCAGTATACGGGTGGCGGCTTTCTGAAGCTCGACGGTAGTCAGAGGCAACGGCTTGAATCTCCGCGTTGGTTTTTCCTGAACGTTAGTGACTTGTGCTGTCTTGGCTGCCAGGCATCGTTCGTAGATGATGATGGTAGTCATGCGATCAAAGAGTCTATTTCTGGCCCAGGAGAAGTGGACCTTCTTGCCGTCACGGTTATGCATCACTCTGATGGCCCAGAACGGTTCTGGTATAAAATTCTTGACACGGAAATATCGATCAACGACAAAACCCAGCGTGGGAAATTGGCAAGATCCTGCCGTTGAGAAAGTGGTCAACATGTTGTCAAAAAAAAAAAAAGAAGAAGGGGCGGGGGCGTGTCGAGTAGCACACAGTCGCATGCAGATTTACTCACCGTAGCTCAATGTCAGGTTTTCCATAGGACCACCAAGGGGTCGCAAACTGTTGGTCATGAAACGCGTAAATGCATAGCCTATACGAAGATCAAGTTCGATTCTTGTTGAGACAGCGTCCACTTGCTTCTCGTCCAAGTTGACCAGTCTCTGAGCAGCGGAAAGCACATGGCTAGAATAGAGGGTGAGTGTTAGTTTGCAGGAAACCGGTCAAAAGCCCCGCGCCACCCTTTTCCCACGCACTTACGCTCTCTCGACATTACTGAACCTGGCTCGTTTGACTTGTATACTGGAATTTCCCTTTCGGGCGGCGTCGACGATTTCCTGGCCGATATGTTCTCCTTCACGGTCACAATCGGTCCATATGATGAGGACTTGTGCATACCTGGCTTGATCTGCCAGATTCTTGGCTATCGACTTCTTGTCCTGGACGCCTGCGCCGTCAGCTCCGACGCTCGGCGCCATCATGATGCTTGAGCGAGCCACTTACATCGTGAATGCTGGTGACGATGGGGGCGTTGAATAGACTCTCTGGTGGCGGGTAGCTCCAATTCTTGTACTCGCTCGTGAAATCAACATTGGTGAGGTGGCCAGCGACACAAGTCATGGTCACGGAGCATTGTCCTAGAGCAGGTCCGAAATCATAGTCGAACGAGTAGTTCTTGATGAACTTGTTGCGCGTGTTGTGCTTCGGAGAAGGAATTAGCACTGTAATTGCATCCTGCAGAGCATATGTACGTATGTCATATGCACAGACTGAATCAGTATACCTGAATTTGTGACATGCCGTACTTACAGTCTGCAAGCTGCCGCCGGATAGATGGCCAGCAACGGCTTTGGAGATGGAGGGCTTCTCAGCCACGCATAAGACTCTCATCTGGCCGTATGATGCCGATTTCTGGACGTGACGCGGCTTGACGCTGGGAGCACGCAGATAAACACAGCCAGTCCATGAATTGACACAAAGCCGTTCATTATTCGTCAAAAAAAAAACGAGGCAAGAATGCTGCGAGGACGCCCGGTCTGCTGCAGCCTGCCAGACTGTACTCGGATGGAGGGCCACAATCTGGGACAATGAATGCAGGAACACAGAAGAATCAAATGGTGATGTCTAAGGCTCCAGCAAATTGTCTTGCCAAAAAAAAAAAAATCATGCAGATGCGCAGCCCCACCATTGGTGGCACACGTCCATGTACAAGTGACATCGATCGAAGCAGACAAGGCAGGAACAGTCCAGTCTCCACATCGAACCAGCTTAAGACTGGTCGCTGGTCGGGGGGCCGTCGGGATCCGGGGGTGATCAACGGTCCGGTAGCATCAGACACTAAGACGCGGCAAGACGCTCGTGCCACATTCATGTCCCATGTCGATGACGCTACCTCCGGCCGCCTCAAGTCTTTCATTGTCCTCATTGCTTCAAGTACCCAGCCGACCTCTTCTTTCCAACTGGATCGCGGCATCCGGGCCTTCGCGCAAACTCTCCGACTATCCGGTATAATGGCTCCATCACTGAGCGCGCTCCCGGTCCTCACGGCCATCGAGGACTGCGGCGATTATTCCAAAACAGTCGAGCCCTTTCTCAACCAGTTCTATCAACTGCCGGGACGGCTCATCGCTAGTGCGGGCAGCATTGAAGCCCTGCAGCGTCTCTATGTCGAAACAAACCCGCTCATCACCGGATTTTCCGCATCCTTGTTTTTTGCTGGCCTATGCTTCATTTTATCGGAAATCAATAGGAATTACTCGCAAATTGATCGCTTATGGAGCATTCTGCCCGACTTGCATGTCGTGCACCTTGCGGTTTGGGCACGGATGACCGGACTGTCTCCGGCTCGCATTGATCTGGTTGCTATTTTTTCTACGGCGTGGAGTGTAAGCGACGTCTAGGTCTGATGCTTGTACTCGGCGAAATACCCTTGGCTGCTTCGTATTTGTATTTTATTAATTTTCTTTTTTTTCTTCTCCTCTTTCTCTTTCTTGCTGACTCGCGAGGTTGTCAAGATCCGCCTCACGTACAACTATTGGCGTCGAGGAGGTTACCAGGTTGGCTCCGAAGACTATCGCTGGTACGTGACAACAAACCACGACAAGGAGGTTTTACAGATCGTCACTACTATGGAGCTAACACGTCGCGATCAGGCAGATTGTCAAGTCCAGAATTCCCAACTTCCTTTTCTTTTTTTTCAATCTCACCTTCATCTCGACCATTCAAAGTATTCTTTTGTTTGCCATTTCTGGCGTGCCTGCGTATGCCATCTTGCTGTCCTCGCGCTTTGAGCCGGAACCAAGAATCGCGGATTATGTCTATCTTGCCGCTGGACTAGGCCTGGTACTATGCGAGTGGATTAGTGACGGGCAGCAATGGAGTAAGCTTCTTTCATCCCCATCACCACGAACACAACGTTTCGTGTTGCTTGCAGTGCCCTCTCAGTAATGAAAAGAAACCTAACACGGCTACTGCTGCTGCTAGGTTATCAGAACGCCAAGCACCAATACAACAGGGACGCAAAGGTGCCCAAGGGCTGGAAACAGTCTGATCTGGACAGGGGTTTCAACACTTCTGGCCTGTGGGCGTACAGCCGCCATCCCAACTTTCTCGCCGAGCAAATGATTTGGCTCGTCTTGTATCAATGGAGCTGCTATGCGACCAATTCACTCTATAGTTGGACGTTTATCGGATCCGGCAGCCTGATACTCCTTTTCCAGGGGTCGACTGGGCTCACAGAAGGTATTACGGCGGGCAAGTATCCCGAATATGCCGCGTACCAGAAGCAGGTCGGCATGTTTATCCCCAAATCTCTTGGGCCGTATCAGCCTCCGTCCTACAAGCCCAAAGTCATCCGCACAAGCGAGTTGGCCAAGCGTCAACAGCAGAAGAGCGAGAAGCAGAACTAAGCCTGGCCATGTCGGGTGTGTTGGATGGTTCCGCTATCGGGTACACCGCATGGTACACTTTAGAATGGGTTTTGGTTGGACTGGTACGAGTGCAGTATTGAAAGGTCGTTACGCGCCGCTTCAAAACTCCTTGAGGCAGTGGAAATTGATTTGGCATGGTTCAGCTCTATTTATGTACTTGTTTACAGCTCGATGACCAAAAACAGTAACTCTATACTAATTGGGGGGGGAAGAACCATCATGTTTTTTTAAGCCACCAGTCCAAGATCACTGAGTTTGTCCGCATAGTACGCCGGGACTGCCACGGCATCCCCCCTATCCCAATCCTGCTTCTTATGCACGCCCGTGAGAACATGCAGCGTCCCACCCAACTTGCCCTCCACACCAAACTTGATATCCGTATTCAGCCGATCGCCAACCATGCACGTCCTCGCGCGATCGAGCTGAAACTTGCCCTCGACGGCATCCATCATGGCCTGGCTCGGCTTTCCCAACTCGAGCGGTTTCCGCCCGGTCGCATACTCCAAGGGCGCGACGCACGACCCCGCCCCCATAAAGAAGCTCTGGTGCATCGGCAGCGTCGAGTCCGTATTCGTGGCCAGGAACACGGCCCCCCTCTTGAGATAGTGCAGTCCCGTGCACAGCTTGAGGTAGTTGATGTGGAAATCCAGCCCGCACAGCACGGCGCCCACCTCGGGATCCAGCAACGACCCGTCCGCCAGGCCCTGAAAGTCCGCGGCCGTCATGTCCCTCCGGAACCTGGCATCCGTGCCGCCGACGCAGGAGATTCCCTCGGCCGCGAGCTCGGCCTCCATGCCGGATTCGCCCAGCGCGAAGACCTTGTTCTTGCCGGGCGGGAGCTGGAGGATGCGCGAGATGTACACTGCCGCGGAGTAGGACGAGCCGAAGACGTCTTCTTCTTCGCAGGGGATGTGGAGCTGCGATAGCTTGCGGAGGTAGTCTTGACGGGATTTGGTGGAGTTGTTTGTCACGAAGACGGTTCGTTTGCCTTAGAGTTTCAAGTATAAGTTTCTTCTTCTTCTTCTTCTTCTTCTTCTTCTTCTTCTTTCTTCTTTGTTTAATCTTTCATTCATTCTCTCCCTCCCTCTTGAAACATCATCAAGGGCAAACAAAAGTGGGAGAAAGAAGAAAAGGTAAAGAGGAGAAAAACATAATAAAGTTATATAGTAAGAAAGCGGAATGGGGGCTAAGAACCTCTTGCTTTGAGCATCCTAATCGTCTCGGGCACCCCCTCAAACACATGGTCGCCAGACCAGAGCACGCCTGCGGGTCATGAGCAAAAACCAGGTCAGTATTCGTCAACGAGGCTGTGTTTCTGTAAAGATTTGTCATGTCACGTCCTCCTTCTCACCATCGCAGTCAAATAAAAAGGTCTATGGACGAATACGAAAAAAAAAAGAAAAAGGATAAAAAAATGATGTTAGTTCGTGGATAGGTAAGCAGTTGGGGGGGGGGGTTTAGAGGTTGCTCAGATGGAGGTGAGGGCCCAGGAAGGGGTACGTGGGGGAGCGGATAAGGCGCACGTCAAACTTGTCGATGAACTCATTTATGGCGGTCTTGTCGCCGGTGAGGTATTTGGGCGGCGATGCCATGATTCCGTGCTGGCGGGACGTGACGTGGCCGTTGTCCAGAAGTGAGGTTGATTCTCAGTTGTTCGACTTGTCGGACTTGTCGGAGACGAAGCAGCGAATGAGGGCGTGCGCCAATCAGGAGTGAGGAGCGCGGACTCGATTCGGCGTACCGATGTTTGCAGAGCGGGGCTTGCTTGTTCAGCCTCGCTTGTTCAGTCACGAATCACGACTTCACATCCATCGTCAGGACAGACAAGGTTACATGTCGCTTTATTTTTGTTTACCCCCCCCCC
>SRPU01001036.1:0-11804 GCA_018360185.1 Claviceps lovelessii
CACGCCGCCCATATCTCTCAGTTTCTCCAGAGGTATGATTTCGATTTTGCGGGGGGCATCGTCGTCGTCGTCCTCCTCCTCCTCCTCCTCCCGTACCCCTTGATTCGACGATCCGCGTACCCGCGCCGCCCGCCGCCCGCCGCCAATGCCCGTCTCCGAATTTCGCCCTCCTGGTTGGCCTGACGTGTTGGCTGGTTGGTTGGGCGAGCAAGCAGTCCGCCGGTCGCCGCCTGGGTACCTGGTTTCTGTTACGGGAAAAAGGGGGAAAGATGCACATAACGAGGAGATGAGCCGAGGTGCCGGGTGCTGTTGCTGTCTGCCGCACAGGCAGTCGTACGCATGTAAGCACCAACTGTTAGTCCGTCCCCCATTCTGCTCTCGACGGCCTGGCGGGGCCAGCTGAGCCTGCAAGAGTTGTGGGCCCGAGGGCGGGGGTCTCCCTGTGCCTGTTGCCCCAGTGCCCACTGCCTGCTGCCTGCTGCCTGCTGCCTGCTGCCTGCTGCCTGCCGCCCAGTGCCCAGTGCCCAGTGCCATTCACATCGGCGGCGGCAGGCCCTCTACATTTAAAGTTTTGCCGTAGCTGATCGACGAGGCCTTTCTTCCGGCATGAAACATATCGGGACATGTACATGCTTGTGTGTAAGGGGGGACAAAAAAAAATACACATTTGGAATGCCATGGTCATTCTTTGCTGCTGGATCCCCGTGCAAGTCGTGGACAACGATGATGACATGCTCCACATGTCGCCTCAACTCGTTTTTGGTTCCCGCAGATCGTGTCTGGTCGCCGGTGCGATGCGCCAGCCGGGGCATGTGCAACGGCCCTTTCAGGTGTCAACGGTTCAATGTTCAGATCTGGGTCTCTATTTTGCCTCCGGCAGAGGGTGGTGGGTGCCCCCAGCCGGCCGGTCCACGGGCGAAACGCCCACAGCCGCCCACAGCCGCCGCGCAAACGGCCGCTGGTCGCTGGTCGCTGGTCGCTGGTCGCTGGTCGCTGGTCGCTGGTCGCTGGTCGCTGGTCGCTGGTCGCTGGTCGCTGGTCGCTGGGCGTTGGTATCGGTTGATGGATCAGTTGGCGGGTGAGTCTGGTCGGGTCTCAGTGCTGCCAACGGCGTGCTTCCCCGGCGTGCTTCCCCGGCGTGCTTCCCCAGCCTTGCTTTCCAAGGCGTGCTGACCAGACCAGACCAGACCACACTGACTTGGCCTGCCGTTCGTTGCGTTGTTGACCCCGTCCTCGTCCTGCTGGCCCAGCCTTGGCCCGTTGGTTCATTCATTGCTCTGCCGCTCTGCTTTTCTGCTCGGTGCCAACGCCTCCTTCCCTTTCTCTCTCTCTCTCCTCTCCCCTCTCTCTCTCGTCTTCACGACTCTTCTTTTTGCCTGTCCTCTCTTTCGCACCACTCGCTCGAGCACCTCATCCTCGTTCGTTATTTTCCGTCTGCCGTTTGTCCCTGGCTTGACCTCTCCTGCACCGCGCTTTTTGTTTTCCTCCTCCTCCTCCTCCTCCTCCTCCTCCTCCTCTTGCGGCCCTACATACACGTCTCTCTCTCTCTCTCTCTCTCGCTGTCTGTCTCTGATTCTTGTCTCTGTTCGTCTCTTTCCCGTCTCTTTGTCTCCTCTTTCTTATTTTGTGTACACCGCTCTCGACATTGAATGTGAGTCTCACACACAAACCCCTTTGAATCAAAGACCCCCCCTTCCCTCGAGCACATCGTCCTCACCCTCACGCGGCATTCCCGTCGACGTCCATTCTCCATCCTTTTATTAGAGGTGCAATTTTTTCCTTTTTCTTTGCCTCCCCCTTCTTGCCCTCCTTCTTGCCCTCCTTCTTCACATCATCTTTTCCCTTTTGGGCTAGCACACCGTCGTCCACGTGTATTGTCTCTCTTTTCTCCTCTTGACCATGTGGTTCCAGTTGCAGCAGCATCACTTGCGGAGGCTGGCTGGCATCCCTCGCTCGTCGTCGCTCATCGTCCGCGAGTCTCCTTCATCTCACTAACCGCGTTACCTGGTCGCCAGTAATATTTGTTCTTCACGTTACATCAAGAGTCGTGTTCGAAAAAGAATTTTTGTTTTTCCGCCAAAAGAAGAAGAAGAAGAGAAAAAAAAAAAAAAAACAATCGCCCGACCCGTCCTCGTCCTTTTGTCCCTCTCCAAAGACGACGAAACGGTAGCGCCCCCATACCGCAACGCAAGTCTTGATAAGTCCGGGACCGACTACATGGTGCATTTGTGTCCCTGGTAGACGTATTTTTCTTTCAAAAAGGCCACGCAACGGGCTACGGCCACCCTGGCACTCTACATGCCTAGGTTCTCGGTCGCTTTCACCAAGCGGAAGTCCGCTTCGGAGGGTCTTGACAATGTCCCACTACCTTCGTCCGATGTTCCCTCCTTCCGTGTCATTGATCGAGCAGAATTAGCCAATGGACGATCTTTTGATGGTGGTGCCAGGATGCAAAGGGCGTCCAAGTCCTTTCCCGTCAAGCCCAATCTGCTCGATTTGGGCGCCGAAGAGAATATGTTTGCCGATCTCAAGGTCAATCGGTACGTTGAATAAAACCCTCATATCATCCTCTACCCGGCCTTCTCGACCATTTTTATCGTCGTGGTCATCAACTCTCGTCCTGGGCTGACATGTTGAAAATAATAATCATAACAGAGGAAGTAACATTTCCAACACAACCAAGGGGACCTCGACCGACAACTCTTCCAGACACAGCAACGCCTCGACAGCCCCTTCGTCGGCGGACATGAGTGTCCCTAACGGTCACGATGACGTGCGACCGCCGCCAAAAACGGCTCCTCAGGAACCTCCGCCCAGTCAGTCAAATTCCAAGTCAATCGGGTCTGGGTTTCTCGATCGAGCCTCCCGTACCTTTTCGTTTGGAGGAGCCAAGAAGCAAAGCATCCCCCCGCCCACAGTCCAAGATCCTATTCCCGACATGCCGCCTGTTCTTAGTCTCGGCAGAGAGACCTCGGGACATGCGGCTTCTCGAGGCATGGCCGCGTCGACGGCGAGCACCGCCACGCCGACAGAAGATCACGATGGTGCTGCCATCGACCTCGGCGGCGATTTTGGCTCCATGTTCAAGAGCTTCGACAAGAGGGCCAGCACTGCGACACTGACTCTCGCTGGCCATGATAATGCTGCGCCGAGGTCGTTGACAGGCAACCGCCATGGCACGCCCGGGCCAACCAGCCCCGATGGAAACACCCCAACAGAGCCTCTTCTGAGTCAGCATCATGGCCCGCAGTCTGGCGGTGATTCTTCGTCCTCACCTGTATCGCCGCCACGTGATGATGAGCCACCCCCAGGTCCTCGGCATGAGCACTTGCATTCCTTTACATATTCAAGTCGTCAGGACGATGTTGTAGAGGATGAAGACGCCAAATTTCTGCGCGAGTCCATGTCTGCCATGAAATTTTTGTCGCAGCCATACGAGGAGCCAATTCATGTGTCGCACATTCAAAACCGCCATGGTCAGCCTGCTCAGACGATTGCTTCCGGCTTTCAGGACGAAGACAACATGTTCGAGGGTAGCACGTCGAATATGGGTCGCACAAGGGTCTCTCAAAGATATGCTCCTCGAAGCTCAAATCCGTCCGGCAACAAGGTCATGACGCCTGCTCAGTTCGAGAAATATCGCCAGGATAAAGAGATTTCGGGCCCGACTGCTCAAGAAACACGAACCAATGCCAACAGGCCAACTGCCCAAAATCATCACCACGGCGACGACGACGACGACGACGACGACGACGACGATATAAACTACGACGACGACGAAGACGAGCAAGAGAAATCGAAAGAACAAACCAGGCAGCGGCGGAAGCAAGAGGCTCACATGGCCGTCTACAGACAGCAGATGATGAAGGTGACGGGAGAAACGAGCTCAGCTGTTCCTGTCCCCACGAGGCAGCCCCTAGTCCGTCCCACTCTCCCCATGTCATCGACCGCGCCGGTACTGGGCCACTTGAAAACGCCGTCTCCCGACTCCGTCACGGCCAACGCCTCCTCCTATGAGGAAGAAGACGAAGATGTGCCTCTGGCCATTCTTCAAGCTCATGGTTTTCCTCACAAAAACCGACCACCAACCCATCTCAGTCCGTCCGGATCCGACCCCAACTTGCTTGCTTCCGTCAGTGGATTATCGTCGGGTCGCCCCGTCTCCGTGGTTGGCAATGAGGCTGCTGCAACAAACAATCCCCGTCGCCAGTCAAATCTTCCGGCCTTTGCTCGCAACTTACCCCAGGATCCCTTTGTCGGAGCCAGCATAGCACGACCTGCGATAAGAGAATCACTCCATTTTGGCGATGCCAAGAGGCAGCCTTCCCCTCAGCCAACCCAGACCCAGGCGCCTCTTCCGCCCGGCGGCTTGGTGGGGGTGATTGCCAGCGAAGAGCGATCCAGGGCCATGCGACGCGGCAGCCCCAGCATTGACCCGAACAAGCTGATGAGCGGCGGACTCGCTGGCCAAGATCCATTTGCAGCGCCTCCAGCCCACATGATGTACAATGGGAGCGGGATGTCGGGGATGTCGGGGATGCCAGGTCTATCGGCAATGCCTTCGATGCCTTTGATGCCTTTGATGCCTTCAATGCAGTCGATGCCTTCGATGCCTTCGATGCCTTCGATGCCTTCGATGCCTTCGATGCCTTCAATGCAGTCGATGCAGTCGATGTCGCCTTCAATGCTTACTCCGGGTGATCAGGCGCAGATTCAAATGAACCAGCAGATGCATCAGTTTATGCAGATGCAGATGCAATTCATGCAGATGATGGCTACAAATCAGAATGGCGCCCCAACGCCTCAAAAAGCTCCCGTGCAAGTCCCCTATAGCGCCGGTATGATGGGCAACCCATCCATGGGAGATTTGAATCGACGGTCCATGTTGATGGATCCAATGATGGAACCGCCTCGTCAGATGGACGATGTTCATCATCATGGTAATCACTCGCGAACTATGAGTATGGTGCAGCCAAGTTCATCTTCATTCTTGGCTCCACTCGGACAAGGTATCCCCCACATTCGTGGTCCCGGTGGCGCTTATACGCCATCGATTGCGCCGTCGGAGCGAAGCAACGTGGGTCTTCCTGGACGATATAGGCCCGTATCGCAGGCCGGTCCCCCCTCTGGTCTTGGACAGCACGTTCGATCCAACACCATATCTGGAGATCTTTCCAACTGGAGCGATGACAAGAGCAAATCGACCGTCAAACTGCTGAGTCATTCGGGAGACGGGTCCGATGACGACGACGAGCAGGGTTGGGAAGCAATGAAAGCAAGGAGGGAAAAGAAGCGGTCTCTTTGGAGGGGCAAGAGGACTGCAGCAGACGAACTGAACATAGCATTTTAAGAAGAAAAACGACTGATGAAAGGCCCCCCCCCCCAGAACTGGCGACCATGTCCTGCCACAATTACTGGACCGTTCGCCGGGATCTGTCATTGCATACCGAAATGGTTATTCTCGAGATGCATTGATCTGGTGGGGACTGTTCGGTCTCTAGGTTCACCATTTTTGGATTTGGTCTTGATCTTAACTACATAAAAACGAACGCATCTAAGCCTACTTCCCCAACCTCGCGCCCCGACACTGCGAATCGCTCCAAAGGAAGCAGGAACGGCGGATATCATTCGTTTATCTTTATTGGCATATTGCATATTTTTTTTTTTTTTTTTGGAAACTCAAGGCATCCCCCCTTTTTTTTAACCCTCCATCTAATTTTTTTTCTCCACTCGTATAGCAGGCAAATGGAGGCTGGCGGGGTTTTCCGTCATGTCATGCACGTTTGATAGACAAAGGGCATTCTATGCTAATTCAAGTAATACGTTTGAACAAGGCGAAGTTGCAAAGCCGTCGCTATTGTGTTTTTCTTTTTTTTTTTTCTTTCTTTTTCATCTTCATTTCTGTTACCAATCATTTACTGGGCTAGGCATGAAACAAGTAGCTGAGCTTGGAACACCCACAGGCGGTGCCGACGAAGAGAAACACGGGGTGAAATAAAAAACACTAATAATAGGGATTGGCTGGAAATGCACTGATCCATGATTATTGATTGATTGCCATGGCCGCAGGTTTTCGTTCTTTGGCCTTTGCTTCCAGCATTTCCATCATGGTTCTTGTGCTGTCTTTTCATCTTTTGTTTCTTTGTCGCTGCCATGTCTTGGATCGTGTAACGCTAATAAGGAATTGTAAAGTATATAAAAGTTTTTTTCTTTTTTTTTCTTTCTTATTTGCTTGGTTCTATCTTTTCTTTTCTTTTATAACGAGTTTTACATTGTAATATCCTGAAACAATTTTTTCCAAAGATTCAGGGCCGTGCCCTGTTTTATGTGGTCATTTGGTCATTTGGTTTTGTGATTTATAATTTTTGGAGGGGTTTTCCAACATTGATTCTTTGGCCTCGACCTGTTTATTTATTTTCGTCGTTATATCTTGAGGTTCTCCATTGCCAATCTTCAGATCCGCCATATTTATTTGTTTTCGTCATTATATTTTGAGGTTCTTGCCGATGCATCGACTCCCTCTACCCCTCAATCTTGCCATCCGTCCACTCCTTTCTCTTGACGCCCATCTCGACGGCTGCTTGGCCCCAGTCCTCGCCGTGGTTGTGGCTCTTGCCGTCGGGGCCGCCCATGCCAGCACGAGCCTTGGCTTGTTCCTCGGTCAGGACGGTCAGGACGCCGAATATGACGGGCACGCCCGTGTCGAGCTGCACGCGCATGAGGCCCTGGGAGACGGCATCGGCAATGTACTCAAAGTGCATGGTCTCGCCCTTGATGAGGACCCCGACCGCGATGATGGCGTCGAAGGCGCGGGAGGAGGAGACGGGGGTGCTGGCGAGGGCGGTGAGGTCGGTGGTTGAGGAGGCGAGGAGGTCGGTCGCGGAGGGGCCGCTGGAGGAGGAGCTCTGGACGTGGGAGGCGGAGAGGAGACTATATGGGGAAAGGGGGAACACATTGGTGATGTGGATTTTGGGTGGTTAGGCTGGTGATTTTCTTCTTCTTCTTCTTCTTCTTCTTCGTTTCAGTGCGCAAATGGATTTCCATATAATGACAGGGATAAATGGGGCATCTTTTCGTCTTTTCTTTTCGTTTCCCATACAACCAAAAAAAAAAACATACCGCTGAGTGGCAAAGGGGAGTTCCCATGATCCCGGACAGGACTGCACCACAATGTCGGACTCTTTGACGCCGCAGGCTAGGAGCTTCTGCTTGGCGCCGGTGACGAGGGGCTCTATGACAGTCTGGTTCCACCGGGCGTGGACGATGGCGATGCGGAGGCCGGAGCCGTCGTGCTGTTGGGGGGTTGGGCCCTTGAGGGACATGGCTGTGTGTTGTTGTGTTGGCGGGTGCGATGTGCAGAGGCGGATGGTGTGAGGCCTGGTGATGATGGTGCTGGTGGGAGGGCGCAGGGAGGCATCATGCATGCATGCATGGTGGTGGGGTTGGCACTTTGGGGGGTAAAGACCAATCGGAAACGGCGTGCGCTGCGTGGGTAGGTTTGATTGTGAATGGGGGAGCTTGACTCGACTTGCGTTTGAACTTTGAACAACGCCCACGGTGACATTGATTGTTTGTAAAGCTATTATGATCCCATAACACTTCATCACTTTTTGCTTTCTTCGTCTTGGAAAAGTACGATGATGAACGCAATCCTGATGGCGGCGAGAGAATGACACGCGTGTCATCTTCAGTCCGTGACCAACCCGCGGCAGCCGTGCAGGATGGCTCCTGCCTTTGCATCTTTGCGGATCTCACCAAGGAAGGAGCTGTGCAGCATGGACATTGCAACAAGGGGATCTGAAAGAAAAAAGGCCCTGGATCGAGTTATGCCAGTTTCTGTAAACTGCCGTCGACAGCATTCACCATCTTCGAAAATAGTAGAAAGCCATCTTGATTTTTGCGCCAACCCCCAAATCTTATGGCCTCCCCTCGTATGATTTCAGTCTGATAAACCATCTCCACCATGTCTATACAAGCTCTACCCCCATCTGCCGCTCAACTTGTGCAATGTTCGATGAATATAACGACCCCGTGCGACTTGGTCAAGGAACTCATTGACAATGCCGTCGATGCAAAAGCGACCGCCATCGAAATAACAGTATCCTCTAACACTCTGGACCGAATTTCTGTCAAAGATAACGGAACCGGTATTGATATCGACGACTTCAACTCCCTGGGCCGACGAGCACATACAAGCAAGCTTAGAGCTTTCGAAGAGCTGGCCAGCCTCGGGGCCAACAGTCTGGGTTTCCGTGGAGAGGCGCTGGCAAGCGCTAATGCTCTTTCCAACATTGCCATCATTACGAAGAAAGCAAGGGACCCCGTTGCTTGGAGAATAGAACTAGTTCGCGGGGTCGGCGGCGTCCGGGCTAAACGGCCAGTCTCGGCAACGGTTGGGACCACCGTTGCAGCGACCAAGCTCTTCGAGAACATGAGTCCGCGCAAAAAGACCCTGCTGAAGGAGAAGAACAAGACGATGGCAAATATCCAGGATATTCTGAAAGCTTATGCTCTCGCCAGACCACGCATAAAATGGTCGCTCAAGGTGGTCGGCGACTCGAAGCCGACTTGGTCGTACTCGCCGGCTAGTGTGGCCTCGGGACGTGAGGCCATCTTGCAACTCTTTGGAGCCAGTCTCGTTGAGAGGTGCACGGAGATCAGCGAAACAACACCAGATACTTCTGCACCCAATACTGGCCCCTCCTCAAAGCCTGCTGACTGGGTCTTCTCCGGCTACATTGGCCATCAGCCCTCGAAAAGTACCTGCAGACAAGGCGTATTCATATCCATTGATGGGCGGCCAATGTCAAGCTCGTGGCATGTTTCGAAGAAGATTGCAAGCATTGGCAAATCACATGCAATAAAGACCAGGGAGCACAACAAGTCCTTGTTATCCACGGGGCACGTGTTTGTGCAATTGAACATCCAATGCCCTCCCATGAGCTATGACCCCAATATCGCAGCTCGAAAGGACGAGGTACTGTTTTCCGATGAGAAGTCTCTACTAAAGAGACTCGAAGTGCTTTTCGAAAAGTCGTTGAGTCAGGACCTGCAAAGCCACCCTACGACTCTTTGCCTTGCTAGTTCGATGTGCGAAACAAGCGGTGCCACACCACGATACGAAGACTCACACAAGGTTCAGTCAGCTCACGAAACCAATGGCGCAGTGAGAGACGACATATCTCCCCAGCTGAACAACCACCATCACCACCACCACCACCACCATAACAACGACTTTGAAAGTGATGGTCACAGTGTTCTCAATACTAAAGAGCAGGATTGCGTCGAGCACGCAGCGACTAAACAGCCCATAGTGAGAACCATCTTGCAAACATCTTTTTCCGTCAATATGAGTAACAAAGACAATGATGAAGCATCAGATGATGGAGATGGTTTGGACGCCATCCATGTAGAGATACCTCGACGAGCATCCCCGTTCCGAATAGATGATCAGGTCCGCAAAGACAACATTCGCCACTATTTCCAGCCAGTTTCGAGACAGAACTTTGACATTGCTTGCGATGAGACTGCAACAACCGCAGCAATGCCAGAGGACCAGAATAAGAGGCAACTGACTAACTCTTATTCTCCGGATCGCACTCCGTTGAAGTCCTTGACGGCGAGTGATTTGAACAAAATGCGAGATGAAGCGGAGATCAGGCTAGAACAACAACCCGTGCTAGACTCTGGAAATGCGCACCTGGTGAGACCTTTGAATGAATTGCCTCCATCGCAAAGTGTCAACAATGAGGCTGGCGATGGCTTAAGAACTGGTGGGCTAGGAGGAAGCTTTCAGCAGCCGTCTGTGCCGATTCGACGTACCCAGAACAACCGAGAAGCTGCAATCATGGCACCGTTTGTCGGGCACACGCCAAGAGTTCTTACGCCTCCACCTTCTGACCGCAGGAACAGAGATGACCGCGATAGTCCTCCACTCAGACCACGATTGCCATTGTTTGATGCGTCGCCCACCCCAGCAGCTACAACAAATCGATTCAACAATCGTCGCACTGCACTTGCAAGCGCTGCCCCGTCAAGTAGACAAAGTGAACGACCATTGCGTCGTGATATAGGTCGCACCAGCTCTCAAGCTAAATTTGTCGTGCCGTGGCTGCGCGACGAGGGTAGCAGATCATCTCGTGGCGGCGGCACGATGGACCAACAATTCACTCGTGTCGCCCAGAATCCGTTTGACAAATTTGCCAGCAGATATAGTACGGCAGTGTACGGTCGGCCCGTGGGAAAGCCTCCGGTACCGTTGCAGTCATTGCCCTTGGCAGAGTCGATTGACAAAATCCCGTCCATGGAGGAGGAGGAGGAGGAGGAGGAGGAGAGAAGAGCAACACCACCAGAAATTGGAGGTCTGCCTCTGGGTTACTCTCACGCAGCGCAAATCGATCTCGCTCGAACACCAGCTCCCATGCAAAGATTTGATGCAGCTGCCAGCAGTAGCAGATCAATCAGAGGTCTGGAAGACACGGAGCCCATGGACACAAAAGACTATAGGCAAATGATTGATGCTGAGTGGCCCACCGCTGAGCTGCCCATGATTGATGGGAGCAGCTCTTCCCCGACCAGCGTCTGCGAGCGAAACAGCGCCGACAAGTATGATGATTTCGAATCGGACATATCTGCCAGGTTTTTATTCCGGTCCGAGGACGTGGCGAATACAAAGCATCTTCGCACAACCATTGACACTGGGCACAGCGACATCGAACGTCTAGTCAGCCAATGCGCAAAGGTGGACCACTACGAGTTACCTGGCGACATTGCAGTCACCCTATTGACTGCGAATCTTGACAGTATTCGGTCCGTGCAAAGACGGCTGCGATGGTGTGTAGATTCCTGGATGCACAAAAATCAGATCCGAAGCCAAGTCGACTACATGATGTAGTTTCACCAGCGGAGGTGTTGACGATGGTAGGCTGAGCTAAGGCCGAGGCAAAGCCTCAGTCCATGACATGGAGCGACAGACGTACAGTGGGAGACGCGTATTCTTTTATTTTAGCCTGGTTGGCAGGCAGCCGGCAAAGGAATGGGCTAATCACCCGACCCGACGGCTACGCCAGGCACCCGGGATTCCGGAGGGGCCAATCCGGGGCTGGACCGTCACAGACTCACGGTATAGATGAAATGCAATTCTCTGGTTTTAGTAATAGAGCACGTTCGTCCAGTCCAGCATCAAGCTTATCGTTTCGTGGATTCGAGAATTCGACCGTTGGATATTTTTAGTGGAGAACCCTCGTGTTTGCAGCAGCCCAGCCCAGCCCAGGTGGTGAGGCTGAGGCTGCGCTGCATGTGGCTGCAGCCGAACCGTTCCATTGCGCGCCTCGTTCAATGTCTCTGGCGTCCACTGTCCAGTCCAGTCCAGTCTTGTCTGATGTGATGTGTTTTATCCCGCGCAGCAGCCCGACTTTGTTCGAATCCCCTCTCTCACTCTCTCTCTCTCTCTCTAACCCTCTCCCATCCAACAGCGCCACGGTCTATTTCACTTCTCATCTCTCGCTAAGCAGCCGTATTTGTTTTCTTTTATTTTTTGTCTCTGTTGCTTCAACAGGCGAATCTCCAGTCAACGAATCGACGCCCGCGACGACCTTCGACGACAACGACGACCACGAACACCTGGTGCATGCATTGGCTGTGCAATCGTCACTGTGCTGTCCTTCCAACCTGACGTCCGGCTGATTTGGCTGTTGGCTTTTCCCGTCTTGGGCACCTGAGAAAACCAGAGAAAGAAAAGATCGAAAGGAAAGGAAAGAAGGAAAAAGAAAGAAGGAAAAGTTTTTTTTTTTTTTTTTTTTTTT
>SRPU01001037.1:0-11794 GCA_018360185.1 Claviceps lovelessii
AAAAAAAAAAAAAAAGAAAAAGAAAAGAAAAAGTGTGAGCCAAACTTCCACTGCGGGGACCAGTACGGTCAAAAAGGTATGCCAGCTCGTGAGCAAACACAACTCTTGCATCATAATCATTCGATTTCGTTCGGGCGACCTATACAGCGTAAACAAGGCCCAAGGGCACATGTCACATAAAGCTGATGAGGAGAGAGTTTTCTGAAGCGGGCCCCTTTCGGACTGCTCAAAAATGCTGTCTTACTACCTCCAAGATTTTAGTCAACGAGGCTTACGGCAAAATCTATGTGAGAGATTCGAGCATATAGTAGCCATGTCGGACAGAGCACATAGTAGCCATGTCGGACAGAGCATATAGTAGCCATGTCGGACAGAAGCATGTGAGTTCCTTACACTCCGGTCTTAGTAGCGGCGCGGCAACGTCTGCAACTCACCCGCCCAGTAGGTCTACGCTCATGTGAAAAGGCAATGGCAACCCCCTCACTCGTCAAGTGATATGCATGTAGGAGCGCTTAGTCCAGAAAAGAAAGAAAGAACATCTTGGCAGCAAAGCGGCTTGCATGAATGAATCGGCCCTCCGGCTTGACTCTGCGCCGGCGCCCCCCCCCTCTCCCTGCTTCGAATGCGAATTCTAGTCACCACCACCTTCGAAATGGGCGTGCCATTTGCAGCGATACGAGATGGATCGCAGCGGTTGCCCATTCTCGGCCACGGCCGCAGCTATCGAATCGATATGCCATGTCGGTACATCCTGACGCAATCGTGGTAATGCTCTCGTCACTCCGTTTTGACGTCCTAAACGCTGTGCAACGAAACCGAGGTTCTCAAGACGGGTCAAATCACGTGTAATCACACGATACAATTGCGGGAGCAAAAGAGAGAATGCAGAGTCTTCCAGAACGAGCTTATCCTACAGTTTTGTCCGTCATTTTTTTCTATAAACTCTTTTTTTTTTTTTTTTTTAATACGTCTCCCATAGAAGCCTTGTCCTAGCAAATTTCCGGTACACGTCTATGCATGCAAATACTTTTTTGCTGCGATAGCGGGCCTAGAATCAAGTGTGGCATGATGGCGCTTCGATTCAAAGAAAAAAGTTTGCTCTCAAAAGGGTCTCTGACAAAAACCACGACCAGCACAGGCTCTTTTCGGAACACGCCACGGTCGTTCATGGAGACGGACGATAAGAGCAAAGAATACCTCGTGAAGAAGGTTATGAAAAAGCAACAAACAGCTTCGTTTAACGAGTCTAATGTCTTGCCTGCCTCTGCGATGCCAATACATTCGGGGCGCCATAAGGATCCCATATACGCAAGGACGTTGGGCGGGGGACGCTCGCGGGGTAGAGAGATTCCAAGTTGTGGTATCGCCACGGCGAGGAAGTGTGATCTACACGTGCGACATGGGTAATATACTGAGGTGTGTACCGGGCGTGATATCTGTAGTCGTTCAATCGGGGCCAGTCTCTTCAGGGAGCGGCTGTTTTATTATATGATTCTGATAGTCATGGCTCCTGATGAACGTATTATACCACTATGTTCTTCTCGTTGTTATATTATTCTGATATTGGTTTTATTTGTCTTACTCGTTATTTTTTTTACCGTCTTTTTCTATTATATTTATTTTGTCTTATTTGTTGATTATTTTATATTAAGATTTCCTTTCTGTCTTCTTTTTAGTTTTCTTTTCGTCTTTTCTTTTAGTTTCTCCTACTTATCATTTATATTCATGATTATATATACTGACTTCTTTATATAGTAATAGATTTGTGAATTAATGTATACTAACTTATATGTATTTATTGATATCATTTATTCACGTTCCCATTCGATGCCTCAATTTTATGTCCTTGATTCGTTCTATCCTCCCTTCCCTTCCTTTCTCTCTTCGTTTTGCATCCAAGAAGGACGCCACTCATCTTCTAGGAGAAAATCGTTTGCGAAATCAAAAGCATCTCGCTCTGAAATGCCCCCGAGGGGAGACTCAACACCACACTTTCTCGAGCCGACTCCGGTTGGAAAATGGCTTCAAAATAATGACTTCGTCAACCGCGGGCGGCACTGAAAAGAAATACACGGCCGTTATGTATATAAAGGCCTCTATTGCAGCCTGTGTATAAGAACAATCAAGGCTGATGCGCCACATATGAGCATGAATTAGGCCTCTTTATCGTTATGATATGCATGAAAGATTAGCTTGGAATATCTGAGCTTTTTGAGTTTCAGGGCAAAAGAAATAATGCATAGATAAGAAAGTCGTACCTGTAGGCCTATTTTTGTAAACTTGGCTATAGAGCATCCTCGAAGAGATAGATAGAGATGGAGAGGACGAGAGAGACAGAGATAGGCAGACATAGAGAGATAGACAGGGGGGGGGGGGGGGGGGAAGAGTGGGAAAGAGAGGATATCTGGCCACGGAGTTGATGACTCAGGAGACGGTCAATTCCATGTTCAAACAATGTCTCAGACCTGCTAAGCCACTGTTTTCTCTCTAGAGATGGTCATTGACCTGAAGAGACTCCATCCAGAGAGCTCAGCCGTTTCGACCTGCTTGTACATGTACATATTTACCTGCTTTGGTAGCCAAGAATCGAGAGCCGGACAGCTAGCTGCAGAAGCTGAGGGGAGAATGTACTCAATCAATCAGTCCTACATGCTGACCGAGATGCTCGTGGTGGGACTTGATTCAAGGGTAGTGTCTCGGGTAAAGAAAGAAAAAAGAAGAGGAAGAATTAAAAAAAAAAAAGAAAAAAAAAAGAAAAAAAGAAAACACGCTATGTGTATTCGACTACCCGCCTGGTGTTTCCCACCGCGCATCAACTTCACGAATCCGCTCAGCCACCACACCACGCACAGCAAAGCTCGCGAGCTTGGCCAGTCTGAAAGGAAGAGAGTGGCGCCTCGGCGAGCAGAAGATGGCGGATTGCTGTCATCTGTTCTGTGAAATCACATGTGCTCCTGGCGGCGCTCTCGGCAAGAGCTAGGCCCATCAGCGGTAAATCCTCTTGTTTCCACCCCATGACCATGACATGGGCTGACAAGCGAGCAATGTATTGCGCAGGTCCCAGGATCGAGTTTTTCCAACGTCGTCCAGTCCGACAAAAGTAAGTACTCAGCCAATCGTCAAGGCCAATCATTTCACACCGTTCTCCACGGCTTGTATCCCGAGCCCGAACAGAGTCCGTCATGTCTCGCTTCCTTGCCGTGTCGTGCACACATATGTATATTGCTGACGATACCGGGGAGGTATCGTTGTCGAGGGTCGAGGGTCGAGGCTGTCGTGCTCGTGCTCACTGCTCACACCTCACTACTTCGATGGGAACACTCGTTGAAGGTGCTTGACGCCACCGTCTGGCCGTGTTACTACGTCAAACGCCCAAAAGCTCAGCAAGGCTTTGTGAGTATTTACCGGTAATCATCGTACTTTGACCCGACTGATGACAGTCGATTCAAAACTAGCGGCTACCAAGTGTTCCTTTGATCAGATTATGGCATCCCTATCTCGTCGGTTCACGCCATGGAATTCGTCGAACGCTGCTCGAGTTGATGCTCTTGTGCCTGGTGCCTGGTGCCTGGTGCCTGCATATGCAAGCTTGACAACCTGCACGATCGCAACTCAGGGTCCTAATGTTGCTCGTTTTCCTCTCCCATTCCTCAAAAGCGCCACATGGACACGCACAAGGCTTCCTGGTCACGCTTCCTTCAGGTTATGGCTTCGCCTGACATGTCAGATTGCACGCACGGCCAAGTCTTGTGGTGGCACAAATTCTTCTGTGTACATTGGAGCGCATCCCAGCGTGTCGTCGCTTTGCCACAATCCATGCCTCAGGCCGAAGGTTCTTCCATCTCTCCGAGTTGCGTTTTGAGCTCGTCTCATCCCGAAGGAGTTGCGCTTGTGGATGACTAGACAGCCACGAAACAGTTTGACAAGGCACGGGAACGCGGAGGGAAATGCAAAGGAAAACGAGTGAGCAGCCCGTTATAGGATCCAGACCGTCGCATCCACACATTCAGAGAGCAGTGGCTTTTCCGGACAAAAAAAAAAAAAAAAGCCAATAAACCCGCTGTCCTTCCAGGGGATCCAGGAGCCTCCGCCAGGTTGTCCTCGGCATCCCACACACAATATCGTGGAGCTCATCGCGCTTTGCCAAATGACGGGGAATCCTGGGTAACTGACCTTCTCATGTTGCGTCCTTTTCCATCCAAACCGGAATGAACAGATGAATGCTAGCCTTTGGGCCGTTTTGAACCAAGCCCGGTACCACACCAACTTGTGTAAGAAGTGTGATGAGTCGAGTCAAGTCGTACAGTTGGCATGGGTCGTCCAACTCGAAGTTAATTGATCCGAGATTCTGTCATCACCAGTCAATAATTCCAGCGAAGGAGCTCAAGGCTGGTAGGAATATAATGTGTGTGTAGGCACGCGTATGTGCATGCATGTGTGTAGCTCTGTTACCGGCTTGGCTGCATCCGCCCAAGGGACACGCAGCATGGACTCATAGACTCTGAACCATTTGTTCGTTCCAACAGCCGTCAAGATGTTTCCCAGTGTTACCAACGGCATCGTAGTCATTCCTTTGTGGTCTTGTTCTCGTACATATATAGCTTGGAGGTGACTGTTGCTCTTTGCTGCGTGTTCCATTTCCCGATTCTCAGTCCAAACTTACTCCTCGAGAGCCTACTCGAGCATACCGAAACAACAAGACTGCCATCGTGTGTCTCGGTGAACACCTCTGAAATGAACATCTCCATGATTCTCTCTCTCGCTGCCGTTGCGGTTGCTGGAGCGCTTGACCCTCGCAAACCCCATTGCGGTGGTGATAACTGCGCTCGTCAGGTTACCGGTACCCGTGAAGGCCTCACTCCTCTGTCTTCCCGCAAGGCTGACTGCTCTAATTTTATGAGGACCACTATCGTACCTGACGCTACGTATGTCACAGGGCGCGCTTCTGGTGATCTTCGGGAGGGAATATAACCTGCTTTCCACATAACGGAATAAAAGAGCTAGAAACGGTGCAGCTAACACCCTCTGCTAGAACAATCACCGTCACAGTGACCGTCGAGCCCGACGAGCCTGTCCCCAAGACCAAGCGTGGTATCGAGCACCGGGCTGCCACTGAGGTTCCCGTTACTGCTGTTCCGACTTATGCCACATCGTGCAAGAAAGCTGGCAAGTACGCCTCTGCCTGCTCTTGTTGGGGCATCACTCCTGCACTCACCACTGCTCCTGTTCCCACCGAGACGCGTACTGTCACCGTCACTCTCGACTATTGCGAGGATCTATAATCACGTCAGATGGACCCTTGAGAGGGAAGAAGGGGGGGGGGGGGGGGGGGGGGGGGGGCGAATGAGGAATAATGGGGAGGATCATTCTTGAGTCGGAGTGCAACTGGCTTGCCTACAAGGGCCAATTGTGGCACAATAAGTGCCGGGTTTTGTCCTATGTATGGCTGCTCATGATCTCGGTGTCGATAAAATCTACATCCATCAATGAGTTTTTTGAGCAGGATATGAGGATAAGATAGATGCGTCGGATCTAACACAAACGCCAGACTCCTGTACAGTAACACTGTATCACACACCCGTACAAACACGCACAAACACGCACCCATGAAAAAAGACATGTACAGGAAAGACAGGACAGAGCACTCAACTGCAGCGATTTGGCCCTCTTTTCCACGAAGATCTCGGTGTGGCACTGCCTACCGAGCCGGTCGTCCGAGACAGAGTGGCTCGCTTTTCTGGTCCCCCTTTCCCGTCCATTCCGTATTATTGAAAAGATACCAGTGTCGTCAAATACGAGGCGATGCCACATGTTGTCTGTCTTTTGTATCGAGTCTAAGACACGGGGTGGTCTTGGAGGAACTGCTGCTTGTGCGAGGAAGAATACCACCATGTATCGAACTGAACGTTTCTTTTTCTTTTTCTTTTTCTTTTTTTTCATCCTGAGCAAAGACTCTCGTAGACAGTGGCGGCTCTCTGCTGGGCTCTACCCACATCGTGTGCAGAATTCGGACACAGTCTGAAATGAGACCTGATAACCTGGTTCATGAGTGTGCGCTGCGTCGTCACGGAGGCAAATTGACCTGTGATCCGTCAAGAAATAAATGGCTACCTCCTAGGCGATGATGCCTAGAATGGCTTAGTGTGCGAGGATAAATTGGTTTGAGCAGGTGCGAACAAACATTCCTTCCGTGCCAGGCGGGCGGGACACGCGACATGCGGCAGGTGCAACTTGCAAGGCGCCAGTGCTTGACGGCCGAAGCCGCATTCCAGCCCCGCCATTTCGTCTCAAATCCCTGGATGCAAGAAATTGGGCCTTGACGGTTTGCATCGCGGAGAGAAAAAGTGGCCAAAGATGATTTTGTACTTCTTCTCTTTCTTCGTTTCTGGACGCACCGAGCTGTAGCGTTTGTTCATGGTATGAAGTGGTCCGAGGAAAGACGTCATGCAGTCATGGACGCACAGTGCACACTGCACACCGTCTGTCGGTCCACCTGGCAACAGATGTAAACAATGCCCTGCCACCAACCACCCCGAGCTCGACCAACCACCTCGAATCACACGCACATGCTGCATGCAAGAGCGGCAAGGACAAGGCTGCTGATTCGACAACCCCCTATTCATCATAGACAAGCTCTTGTGTATCGATATTTCCCTGGGTTGGACGCCTGCGTAGCTTCCTCGCCGTTTTTTTTCTTCTTTTTTCTTCTTTCCTTTTCACCTTTTCAAATCCCGCAACCCGGCTGGTCCTCTTCCAAGCCTCCGCGTTCTACATGCCGCGACGAAAGAACCGCCGAAATCACAACTTTCAGATACACACTGACCCTTCCTGTACGAGCGAGCCGCCGTATGACCACTCCCACATGATGGATCGTGAGGATGTTGTAGGAACTGAAGCAGTGCACGTTGACGATCGTGCTGTGAGCTCTGATGTGGACGGACCTGATGCAGAGGCCCAGAACGGCGACTCATGCATCCAAGACGAGCTCGACGCGGACATCAAGGACCATCCAGCATCTCGCAGAGAATCAACAGAATCCGGCGAGACGAATGATGTGGATGGCGTCAAGCGCTGGCCATCAGTCCGCACCGAAGCCTTGATTCAGGCTGCGGCGCGGGACATCGTCGCCCATGTGGCCAGCCGTCCCCCTGATTCTAGGCAGAGCACAACTGTCCTGGAGCATGATGAGGAAACAAGCTTCGTTGCTGGATCATACTCGGATAGTCCTCGCCAGTCATCTGGCGGTCAAACTGACGCGGATCGAAGCCACATTTCTTATGGCCATGATGGAGAGCAACACTCGACCGACAGAGAAGATGCTGCTGGTGACAGCAGCTCTCACCATGAAAACGAGGATGACCTTTTCAGCGACAATAGCCCTCGAAGCTCAATGGGATCCATTTCAGAATCAGACAAGCAGAAAAACTCATCATCCAAGCCTTGGTCTAGTCGTGTGTCAGATATCCCACAATCGGATCAAGATGAGGACTTTGTCCCGACCATTCGCGGCACACCTCGTCCTCCGTTCCGATCCCCGTCTTCTGTCCAAGCATTGCAGATGGATTCACCGCCCGCTTCCGCCATTGGGTCGCCACGCTCAAGTCGTCGTACACCGAGACCATCCCTCTCCAGGCTAGGCTCACCCAACGTCTCTGCGCTGTACTCACAGAAGAAGACGCCGCCTCGTTTTAAGCGAAACACGCCGCCTCTGGTGCTGCTGCACGTTACCCTCATGCCTTCACGCTGGCCCTGGGGCCGTGTCCTGGATATTGCTCATCCCAGTGAGTTGAGCCCCGAAGCCAAGACGCTCTGGGACTCCTGGCGGCAGCTGCAGGATCGCACGGGTGACACGGTGGCCGCTCGCGGTATTCTCCTGCCGCATCCTCAAAACGACTATGAGGTCCTGGAAGAGCGTCTGCTTGAAGCACTGGAGCTGCCGTTGAAGCGCAGAGCACGAATCCTGGAGTGCGGTCATTATCTGGGCCCGTCCAACGAGATGAAGGCCATGGATGCTGCTGCTTCTGCTTATGATGGTGATGATGATGATGATGATGATGATGATGCAGAGAGCGATGATGATTATGACAATCATCATGATAACGATTGTCACCTTGATCAGAAATCACCACGCCACAGCCTGGCAGGGACAACACACTGGTGTACGACGTGTCATTCAGACATTAGGTACGATTCGCTGGGCACGCGCAAGGTCTTCCGGGTCAAAGTGTATGCCAGCAATGGCTTGATGCGCGCTGGAGCTTGGCAAGCTTGTTGGAAGGAAATGGAGCGTGTCGATGTCGAGCTGGAGCCTGTGCTTGATCCCAATCTCCAGGAGGAGCTTGTCCAGTTGGCTGCTGATCAGGAAAGAGTTTTGAGGATGCAGGAGGAGGAGGCAGCCGCCGACGCGGCCGCCGCCGCGGTCGACGAGGAGATACAGCTTAGGGAGGAAGCAGAGCAGGCTTATGCGGCAGAGCAGGCCGAGCAAGCAAAGCAGGCCGAGCGAGCAGAGCAAGCAGAGCAGGCCGAGCAGGCCGAGCAGGCAAGGTTGGATGCATCACCAGAGCCCGAGTCCGAAATGACCGCCGACCCGAGCTCGGCATATGATGATGACGGTGGACTGACTCAAGAAGAGGAACGCCTCCGAGAAATATACGGGCATAGCCCCCCTCCGTCTCATCACGATCAGAGCGGCTCAACTGCCGGCCGGTCTCCTCGGCATTCTGACTATTTTCAGCAAGACATGCCCCCTTCGCCTTCTGTTCGGGCCTACGAGGGTCGTGAAGAGTCTTCGCCCTTGCCCTCCATGAGAGCTTTTGGGCAATCCGAAGAGCGACGTGGAGAGCCAAGGCACATCAACGAGGCCTCGTCCTTGTCAGAACTATTACTCGAGGCAATCAGGGTCTTCTTGCAGGATCAAAAGAATGTCATGATTGTATTTCTGAGTCTCTTGGTGCTGATGCTAGCCGTTGGAAGTGGCAGCTCTCAGAAGGATAATCGCTCCTTGTTCGAGAACATGTTTGTTCCAGACACCAAGGCACAGGCGCCGGTCGACACTCGGACGGACGCTTTGTCCCGAGCAACAGGAACAAAAACAGCATCATCACCCGCATCATCGCAACCAACGACAGCAGCGACAGCCGTCGTGCAAAAACCAATCGACACTGTCTGGGCCGCCACGGGCGGCGCGAAACATGCACACGGCATGGCTGCACCCCCCGATACCTGCGGGGTCTGTTCCAAGGCCCTAGAGGTGGCCGAGATGTCGTTGAAAAATATTCCTACCAACACGGTCGAGTTGGTGAGCACGGTTACGCGGAGAGCCTTGACGACGGTGACGGAGGAGCTGGTCAGCACTGTTACAAGGGAGGCCTTGACGACGGTGGTTGAGGAGTTGGTGAGCACCATCACGCAAGAGGCCCTCACGACTGTGACGGAAACGATGTTTAAGACGGTTACTGTGGCGACGGCACCTGCCCTCGCCGAAGCGGTCATGGTGGGACAGACGACGACGGTAGTGGAGCAGGAATCGACCGTGGAGGAACCGGCTGTGGTGGACGACAGTTTCTCTGAGGAGCCCGAGGACGAAACAACGGCGGATGCATTGGAGGAGGAGCTGTGATTTGGCCCAGGACACGGTTGCAGGCAAAGGGGGCTCTTAATGGAGCCACGCAGGTTGATTCTCTTTTTTTCTTTTCTTTTCTTTTCTTTTTCGTTTCTTTTCTCCTCTTTGATTTTTGTCCTGTGTTGAACACGACAATACCGTGGCAATGAATTCAAGACGTATACCAGCCAGCGCCTGAAAATCCGATTCAGTGTATAGGCAATGATGGACGAATGTGTTGGTGAAACAGGACATGGTATGGTCATGGTACGGACATGAATGGTATGATGAAAAATAGCGTAGATGAAAGCCTAGTGTTTATATATGCGATTGGATACTTGGTCAGAGGGTATATGCATATCTGCCTGTGGGGGGGGGGGGGGCGCAGATGCTGTGAATATGAAAACCCTTTCAAGGAGGAATCTGTTTTGTCGTGATGGATGTTATTAGGGTGATAGAGGTTCGTCATAGGCAATTGATGCTGCCACTGCTGTGAGACCGGATTGATACCCTTGGATTTATACAACTCGGGGAACGGATTTTGGTGGCAGCGCAAGAATTCGTCAAGACGAAGACGCCATGGAGCAAGACGGTAAGTAGGTTCGCAAGATGGGCAGGTCGTTGCTTTTTCACCGGGGCAAGGTAGGATATGAATCGCTCTTGACAGAGTGATGATGCAAAACTGGCACTGCAGTCACATTGAGGGTCCCGGACTGTTCAGTCTTGGCGACACACGGCCTGGTGCACACGATACAAGCCGTCACAATAGTCTCTGCCAGCATTCGTCACGCAAGAGTAGTACACATTATTACAAAGCGATCATGCCTCGCGGCTTTCATAACTGAATGTAGATATCCATGCACTCGATCCGCCATTCCCGCCTGCCGAGCCAGGTCCTCAACCACTCGACCCCCAAGCCGGTCCACTCGGCCCTCCGGGCGGCCATGTCGTCGGCCGCGGCGCCGGCCAGCGCCTTGGCCATGTCCACGACGGTGGCGTTGAAGACGGCCGCGGGGTGCACTATGTCGTGGGCGGTGCTCGTCGGTCGGGGCAGAAACCAGTTGCTGTGGATGTCGAAGAAGCACCGATCGGACCAGTTGCACGAGGTGAAGAAGAGGATGAGGAGCAGGATCGAGCAGTACACGCAGGGCCGGTTGAGGAAGTAGGTGCAGATGAAGAAGAGGAAGATGAAGGCGGGGGAGGCATTTGTCGGGATGAAGAGGAGGGGAAGCCAGCTGATGACAGTTAGTCCATGGAGCTTTTGTACCAACACGTGTCTTGTTCGAAGGGGGAAAGGGGAAAGGGGAAAGGGAATCGGCCGGAGAAGCATCTGCGTATTCGTACCTCCTTAGGCAGAACATTGTGGACGGGAGTTCGGGGACAAGGAGATCGGCGCGAGGCGTTGGGGTTGCTCTCGATGGGGAGGCATGCGAGGTATGTTGAGAGAGAGCGATTCCTTTTTTTTTTTTTTTTTTTTTTTTTGTTTGTGTCCCCCTATGTTGCTGATGTATCCGAGACGCCTTTGTGGATGTCGTGTTATGTGCTGTGTTTTGCGCGCGGGTGGCGATGCGCCCGTGGTGGTTGTGGTGGTTCGGGAGAGGGTGATGTAAGGGGAAAAAGGGTCTGGGTCTGGTGGTGGAGGGAATGGGGTCATTGGCGGGTCGGTTGGAACCAGACGACAGTGCGAGGTGGCAGCTCTTTTTTTTTTTTTTTTTTTTTTTTTTTTTTTTTTTTTTTTTTTTTTTTTTTCCATCTCTCTTTCTTTTTGTGGGCTGCCGGTACAGTTGCCGGCAAACACAGAGGTTCAGTTGTTCATTTTGAGTTATTATTATTTTTTCGTCTCTCTACTGGCCCGGAGTCGGTGCATACAGTACCTAGTACTTCTTTACGGATATCCCGTGTTCGGCAGCCTGGCAGGAGGTACCTTGGGTACTTTGATACCTACAATAGGCAGTACACACCACACAGTGACGTGTACCGACATGGCGTCGATACCTTCTGAACACCCCCAGACCACAATCGTGAGCACGATGTAAAGGCAAAGTGATGTGAGGTCAACTTGGTGGCTGGGCACTGGCGCAGGCCTTGTTGGGCTGCCATGGCCCGTGCTTCCCCGTGCTGTGTGCCGTTGCTCTGCCTCAGAGCTGGTAAGGCGGCTTTGGGTACATGGCCGTCCTTTTTTTTTTTTTTTTT